>OOFE01050037.1:31912-45760 GCA_900323365.1 Monocentris japonica
CCCATTTGGGCTCTCTCTGTACCTTGACTTCCTGTACCTCCACAGCCTCTAACCTCCCTACAACATCAGCCAGTAATACTGGCTGGTCGTGGGCCACAGCAGACTGAAGAGAATCTCTCAGCTGATGTCTGATATTAAGAATGGATGGTTTGGGCATTTGAATTACAAAGGTAAGCTCCTTGGGTAGAGTCTGGCTGTCTTGAGATTCATGGACAAACAGAACTCCTTTAGGCTGAGTCTTGACACTTACAGCAGAACCTTCAGATTTATATATCTCACAGGACTGCTCTCCAAGAATGACCTGTTTTTCCTCCAGCAACACTGACTGCCGAACTGACTGGCCCTCCTGGATCTGGACTGCAAAGTCCTGCTCAGCAGCCTCTAAGACAGTACAGCTTTCAGTGGCAACTGCCGTCTCTTCTATGTAAACAGGCTTCCTAGGGATCTTGGACTCAGTTTTCATCTCAAGCTTGAATTTCTCATCAGCTTTGAGGCTGGTGGTGTGACTCTCCTCCAGGGTCTGAGTGTGTGTCACGTTCAGCGAGTGCATGATGTTCCAGCGATCTTCTTTCTGGATTAGTGCTCGCTGCTGTTTGACATCACTGGTGAAAGGAGTCTCCTTTGGGAGATGCATGGGCTGAAAAGAGAGCTGGAGAATGCTCTGAGGTCTGGGCTCTGTTCTAAGCTGCAACTGAACTCCTGTCAAAGACACATCAAGCTCTTTGTGAGAATCTGCTGTGATCTCCCTTCTGTCCTCTGAAGTGGCTGCATGGCTCCTGGCCTTTTCCTGTTTCTGTGCTGCTACCTGCTGGTTGGGTTTAGTGGTGATAAGTATGTCTTCCTTAGGTAAAACTGATAATGGATGAATTGACTGAAGATACAGCGTGGGTGGTGGCTCTTTCTTTGGCTGAATGGACACGGTGTTGGTCTTTGCTGAGAACTCTGAAGTTGTCTCACAAACCACAGTTCTTTGCTCATCCTGGGTTACTGAATGTAACAAAGAAGGACTCTTCCTTGCTTCTGCCTGCTCTGGTGAGGTTTTTTCATGAGTGAATCTACCCTCAGACTGTAAAATATCCTGATCACTGATAACCTGGAGATGCATAAGTCTTTTTCCCTCTTTCTGAGACCGCAGAGACATAGAATATTCTAAACCTGATACCAGCCCTGAGTGTTCAGCTTGGAGCTGATAGACTTCTTCAGCACTTATGGCTGACTTATAGACTATGTCTTTGCATGAGGCAATACTCTCTTGACCTGGTCTGTGTATGTCAAATTTCTGCTCTTTTGATAAAACCAGTCTAGTCGTGTTCACAGGTGCTATGACTGGCTTAGGTTGCTCCTTCTCTATCAGGGGTGTGGTGGCTATGTCTAAAGCCAACAGAGGCTCAGAGTGTCTTTCTGTGATGGGCAGTTGCCCTGTAGACTGAGCTGAGTATAGAATCTTAACCCCTTCAGTGACTCTAAAACTCTTCTCTTCCTCTGCCCTGTGGGTGATACCTGATGTTTCTTTGAGGATGGGTAGAGTAGACTCTACTTGGTGACTGCTGACAACCTGTCTGGGTTCTGTAGCAGTCTTGACCTGTTCTGGAGTCCTGTCAGTCAGGGCCTCAGCTCTCACTGTTGTGAGTGGGAATACGTCTTCAGCTGTGGCCGACATGAGCTTGGATGGCTGCTCTTTAGCAAACTCTAGTTCTACTACCTCAGGGCTAAGGATCCGGTCAGAGTGCTGTTCAATGATCCTTTGGCTCTCCTGGACAGAAGATGTAAAAGCTGCCATGTGAAGCTGTTTCATAGGAACAGCTGAAACCTGAAGTGGATGGGTTGGAGCCACAGACACCCTCTCCTCTATCTCATGACACTGCAGCACTGCAGCCTGGTGGGTGAGCTGCTCTCTATGAAGAGTGGCAGCTGAGATATCTAGTTCTCTAAGGGTGCCCACGTGCTCACTGGGGATAATCTGCCTGTCTTCAGTGGTAATGGTGTAAACCCTCTGAGCCGATCTAGTTCTGTCCTGTTCTGTGAGGCTGACCTGATATAAGTGGGATTCTGTGGCTTGTTGAGTCATGGATATTTTCAAACCTTTAGTTTTCTGAACTAACACATCTTCTTCCTGATGATGGGATACAGAGGTAGTCTCCCTGAACACAACCAGCTCAGCAGTACAGGTAGCCTGCCCAAACTGGTTCGAAGCTTTACAAGTGTAGATGCCACTATCCTCCTGTTTGATGCTCTTAATGTTGATGAAGCCTGATCCATCTGGGTTGTTCATGATGATACAGAACCCACTAGGTTGAATGTGGTTGCTCCCTTTGAGCCACTGAACCTCTGGGAGAGGCTCTCCTGTCACAATGTACCTGAAGAAAGCCTGACCTCCCTCAGACATCTGAACAGATTCTATAGTTTTAGTGAATTCTGGGGGTTTGCCAGTTGGTTCAAACTTTCTCCCAATGCCTTTGTCCCTCTTTGGATCCTTCACCTGAACATGCAGATACGAAGTGCAGGTTGACTGGCCAAACCTGTTGCTGATGGTGCACGAATACTCTCCTTCAAACTCCCTCTGAACTTTGTTAATGACCAGGCTATACTCATCTATCTCATGAATGAATGTATACACAGGTGAAGTTGTTATACTTCGTCCATTGTGGAACCACTGAACAGTGGGCTTAGGGAAGCCAGACACAGTGACAGTAAACCTAACAGTCTCCCCAACAGTCACAGCTGCTGGAGAGAGTTCACTGAGGAAAACAGGCTTTTCTTTTTTCTTCTCTAAAGTGCTAGAATAACATTTGGACTCTGACTTAAGTTTGAGTGTTTTGCTTTTGTCTGGTAACTTTAGGCCAGTGTAGTAGGATTCCTTGGTTTCCTCCTCGACGGTGATGGTTGAGCTAGAGAAAGCTGAGTAGAATAATGACAACTTAAGGTAAGGTAACATATACATTCCAACCACAATATTATCAGCTGCGTTGAAAACAGAAATGCAATGATCCATCTATAGGGGAGTTAAAAAAAAAGCTGTGAGGCATACACAGAGATTTTTGATAAAAGAATGTTATAATTGGGCCAGACAAATGAAACAATATTTACCTTTCACTTCCTCCTTGACTTTAGTCACAGGTTCCTTCTCCACTGCAGTTACTGTAAAGACACAAATGTGTCTAAATTAATAACACTCCCTAAACTGGACATATAGTGTATATGGTGCAAAACTGTTAGAATCAGTGACAGGTCGTGCATCCATATTGTCATTTTTTTTTATTGACATTCTTGCATGCTTCTGTTTGGTCATTTAATGTTCTGCCTTTTAGAAAATGCTCAGTGATATGAGTGACCCTCTATCTATCTCAGACGTTTTAGTCAGTAAAGCAGGACACAGAGGTCAGTGACCTGTCCTAAACAAATGGTTAAATCTTCTCAGGAGTTGTGTCGCGTTATCAAGTGTGTCTCTGCTGACTGTGGCTCCAGGCAGTGTAGGTGGAAGCAGTGTGAATGGTGGGTTGTCATGAGCAAAAGGCCGAGCTAGTGGAAGGACCAAAGCATGCAAATGCCAACCTTTCATCACTGTGCTGCACTCAGCATCCCCAGCTGAGTTGACATTTTTGCAAGCGTAAGTGCCCCTTTGTCCAGGCCCAGCATTTTTAACATTTAGACAACACAGGGGGCCATCGTGTTTCATAGAGTAAGACACGAAATCCTCAAGACTCAACCGGTTGTGTAGCCACATAACAAACGGAGTGGGGGCCCCCTTCATGACGCAATACAGGGAGATGTCTCTGTTTTTGATCAGTAGCTCAGGGGTCAGCTTGATCAGGAACTCAGGGTGGCTGGAGAGGCCTTGACCATGCTCATCATGGGGTATAACGTCAGGGAAATATAGGTGGCTGATCAGGGTGTAAGGTCTCTGGGAAGATGGAGGTGACGGTCCCAGCTTCTCTACCGCCTCCTGCTTGTCTTGGTCAGGGGGATCTCTAGAGGTCTCCCTGTCTGCCTGTGACACTTTATGGACAGAATCAGTAGGGATGGGGGTTTCTGCTTTGAGATTTGCTTCTTTGGCTGGGTGAGAATAAAGTTAGGGAAAGTGATTAGGGATCAGAGGGCATAAGGCTACTATTCTAGGCTTTAAACACTAAAGGGGTTAGTAGGATGGAAGGATGATGTTAGCAAGGCGAAGCTGGCAACAGGGGAAGAGGATCAACTAGATACAACTACAAAGCAAGAGATTTGTTATTCTATTATATTCTAACAGGTTACAGTCTAAGAGAAAATATTAAAGGATGAAGGGAAGAAGCGGGAGAAGCAGGTGAAGAGGTGGGATGGACCAGATGGAGAGAAAGACTAATAAAAAGAAAGATTAACCACCTTCAACAGTGAGCTGGGCGGAGGTGCTGTTCTGGCCGTGTTTGTTGTTGATGGTGCAGCAGTACATGCCCTGGTCTCCCAGACAAACACCTTGGATGACCAGGGACAAAAGCCCTCCACTCTGAGAGCGCCTTACCCTCTCTGTGTCCACAAGGTTCTGGCCATTATGATCCCATACCACCCCGGTGAAGGGCTGCCCATCAAACGAGCAGCTGAATTCGGCCATCTCACCACTTTTCACCCAGACATCACTCATTTCCATCAGCAGTTTGGGGCTGCCTGGGAGACTGATATCACTGCTCTCAGATTTCATCTCCACTGAGCTTATATTCTCCAGCTGAATCTCGACTGCCCTCCAAGAGGATAATGTTGTTGTTGACATAGAGGAGCTCTCAGAGACTGTCTCAGTAAACTCAACACTGTGGGTTGTCTGTCCCGCTGACAGAGAATGGAAGCTCTCTGTCTGAACCTCCAATCTCTGACATAGCATTGTCTCAGCCCCAGTGCTCGACACGCTAGCTAAGGCTTGTGTATTTTCATCTGGGCAATAAGAAAGAGTAGAAGAATTAGGTCAACACATCAATGGTGACTGACTTCTTCAGGTTACTTGTGTCACAGCTTGTTTGCCCGAGCGTGGTTGGTAGGAGCGTTGGAAGGCGGGATCAGTCATGATCAGTGAGGGAGTGGACAGTGGCTGGTTTCCGTTGTCAATCATGCAAGCTTGACTGGAGCCAAAACACCTATGGATTATGTCCGTGCTTGAGTGTGTAAAGAACCCAGAAAACTAGTTTTCCAAAGTTCACTTCTGTATGTCAATTATGCATTCATCTGAAACAAAGATTCATTCCTCTGAAATATTTAAGTCCCTTCATGTTAGAAGAGAAGATGTCATGCAACACATAAGAAGATACATGTAAGACTATCATCTGTGCTTATAGTGAGGGTGGCAGAACACAGAGAACATCCAACACTATTGGCTGCCTTGCAATTATATTGTCCAGCATGCTCAGGGAAAGCATCAACTATGATCAATGCAGCTGTGTTTGTCATCTCATCAAAATCAAAGAGAATATCTTTTGAAAGCTGAACAGGCTGATCCTTATGAAACCAGCTTTATCTCTGGCTTTGCCATGCTGGACACACAAGCCTGAAACCTTGCCACTTCCCCCTGCTGAACCACACAGCCTTCTATTGGCTCAATAAAAGTTGGTTTCTCGCCAATAGATGCTTCCTTTAGTCTGGACAAGCTGAATGAGGCATGCCACTGAAAGTTTGATGCAACATCCTCTCCTAGCTTTGGAGGAGGAGTGCTGTTTTTGGGAAACTGTTTGCCAGCATACTTGCCTGTACGATATGTGTGTAGTTAGGTGCATGCTCTGCATTGCATGGAAAATCTGGTTTTACTATTAAAGCACATGCAGGTCTAACAGTAATAATAGAGGTTTTATCTAAAAGTCAATGACACACGTTCATCTGTCTGTATGCTTGGTGACTTTTGATAGAACTCACCATCAATAGTCAAAGTTGCAGTACATGAGACCATTCCCGCTGAGGTTCTGGCAACACAAGAGTATTCCCCTTCTTGGTCAGGGAGAACTGTGGAAATCTCCAGCTGGCAGGTATCACCATAGTGAGACATCCTGTAGATGTCGGACTCTCTGATCTCTCTGTCATTATAGTACCAAGTGATCTGCAAATCTGGAGACACAGGATTCAGTTCATGTCAGGATCATCTGGACTGCATGTGTTATTATTACTGCATATTATAGTTCACAGAACAGGCCTGGTTAATTCATACATATTTTGTCTAAAATTGTTTTTACAGAACAAATCTTTGAATCTATGAATACAACATCCTCCTTGACATATTATCATTTTTATTGACAGCTTGTCATTCAAAATTGCATTTAAAGCAAGAAGACATGATAGATACCTTCCCCAGAAACACTGCACTGAAACTTGGCAGGCTGTCCTTCTGTGACCAGCAGGTCACGGACAGGAGTTATAATGATGGGAGCAGACACAGGAGACCCAGCCTCAGGAGAAACTACCTCTGGAACTGGAAGGAAGACAAGACGACAGGGGAATTATGAACAGATCCTGTTCATATATGAAGAGGAGGTGTGCTTAATTTATTCTATATACAGTATATTATATTATATTATTCTAATAATATATCCATTTTAGATACCGATTAACTGACAAGTCGAATGAAGCACATACTAAGTAATCAAACATTTGAAGTACGATTTAAATATTTTTTGCCAGATCTGCCTGTGTTAAAGGATATATAAATGCACATTATTGTGTCAATCTCAATGAATAAAAAACAAATAAATTCCACGTCTTGATGGCATGATATATACATATCATGAAATATACCATAATATATTTCCAAACATACCTTCCACAGTGAGAGTGGCTGAGCTTGATGCTTCTCCAAAGTCATTCTTGGCCTCACAGTTGTAGACAGCTGCATCCTCTGGGAAGACTTCAATAAGAAGCAGTGTGTGCTCATTTCCATCATGAAGGAACTTGCACTTGAAGCCAGGAGAGAGAGCCTGGGAGTTCTTGTACCAGAAGACCTGCGGCTGAGGAACACCAGTCACCTGCACTGAGAAGCGAGCTGGTTTACCAGCTTCCACAGACTGGGGCTCCATTTCCTGGACAATCTGGGGAGGCTCTGGGACTGGAAGAGAAAGAAAATTAAGAGATGAGATGAATGGAAAAGGCAAAGGTTCTTTTCAAAGCTCCAGCTTACACAGAATGGTAGAATAAGAGAATACACTGCTATCTTGCAATCTGTGCTTTGCATGTTATAGTGCATCTTGAAATCTTAGTTATTTGCTCCAATATACTGCTATACTATTGGTCAATTCACTATTTGTGAATTGACCATTGCAATTTTCACAGAGAAGATATTATAAAATAGCAGTAGGTAATAACAATGAAACAAATTTATGAGTGTAATGACAATATTTGAGTTTGATTTAGAGAAATGAAAGATGAGGCCATTTCTCATAGGCTGTAGATGGCGGGAGTATAGTTAGGGGAGGAGCAGAACCAGCTCTTACTTCTGACATGAAGGTTCATAGTGCTTCTGTTTTTGCCAGCTAAGAAGGTGTACTCCCCAGCATCACTCCTGTAGGTATCAGAGATGGTCAAACGATGGAGCTTCCTGATGATCACATAGTTGAACCTCTCCTCCACTGAGAACTGGATCTCAACTCCATTCCTCATCCAGTGACCCTCAACCTCGTCCTCACTGACCTCAAACTCAAAGGTCGCCCTTTGCTTCTCAACAACCTAAAAATAATAATAAATGATTAAACAGTTAGAAAGTGCTTTGCAAAAGCAAAACGGGGACATAAAAGCAAAAATGAAAACTGGAGTTGCTGCTCATTCATTCGTCCTTCAATAAGAATGTAGGGATTTAAACTTATTCTGCTGTTGAAGATGATCTGATCTATTTGCTAGTGTTTGCTAAATGTCTAAAATGCAGCATGTAATCTTATTTACACAGGAACTTCACACACTGAGAGCAATGGCAAAAAATACCAGTAGACTACCACAATATGAGTTAACCAATTTAAACAACACAGTACATTCCTAGATAACTGAGAGAACTCACAGTGATGTCCCTGCTAGCAGGCTCTGAGATCTTGACGTCTCGTCCCTCTACTCCCAGATGGCCCTTGGACATGCTGGCCCCGGCCACCACAGTGTACTCTCCAGCATCAGACAGACGGACTGATGACAGTATCAGGCGGTGCAAGAAATTTTCTGAGGTCATTTTATATCTGCAAGTGACAGGGAAGGTAATGTAAGCTCATGATCAAGAGACTTTTGTTTATTTGTTCATCATCATGTTAGTATTATTATGAATAGTAATAGTAAAGTAATAGTAATATTATGAATAATGTTAAACAAAATATATTTAATAACTTAAGTAAAAACATAAAGTTACAGCTATAAGCTAATCTGTAGTCCTTGAACAGGGTTCAACAGCAAATAAATAGAAGTTATATCATATTGATATCCTTATCAGTTTCCAAATAACTCAGAAAGCTGAGACAAGATGTGAGCTACCTGTCAGACATCTCCAGCTCCTGTCCATCTTTCATCCACATCACCTGGACGTTGGCCTCAGAAACTTCACATTCAAAAGTGGCCCTCTTCTTCTCTGTGATTTTTAAATCCTTCAGGTGTTTGGTAAATTCAACCACACGGGCTGCAGATAATTATATATCAATTTTAAATTAAAAAAACAACCTAACCAAGTGTTTTACATTATTAAGCTAGCTTTAGAAAGATAACAAACTGCTTGAAGTTACCATTTGGTTATTGTAATTGACAGCTTACCCTCAACGTAAAGTTTAGCTGATGTAGCTGCAGAGCCAGCCACAAAGGTGTATTCAGCACTGTCACCGAAGTGAACGTTCCTGATGCTCAGGGTGTGAGTGAGCTGTTTGCATCGAGCCTGGCACCTGTCAGTGGAGCGGATCTCAACTCCATTCTTCAGCCACTTGTATGTGATTCCCTCATAGTTGACATTCACCTCAAATGTAACAGTGTCTTTCTCCCGAACGTTCAGATCCTGCATCATTGTCGTGATAAGGATGGCTGGAGACAGCATAGTAAGTTTAGTAAACGTTTGAGGCTCATTAAAGAATATAACAATGCAACAGTCCCACCAAACCTAAGGAAGGGCTGTAAATAATTTATGGTTACTTGAGGGTCACAAAAATTGGACCGAGCTTTGTGTCAGTTTGCAACTCAAAGTGATTAAGAAGTGATGTGAATAACCAAAAATTTGTATGTCAAAATTGCTGTGACATACAAACTTTAAGTCCTAAACTTTAAGCACCCATTATTCAATCTATAATAGCAGGTAATAGAGAAAAACTCACGGCTAACAGTGAGAGTTGCAGAGACTCTGTCGTTTCCACAGACAAAGGTGTACTCTGCAGAGTCGTCCCTGCTAGTATTCATGATCTTGAGCTGGTGGAGTTTGCCCTGAACCATGATCCTGAACTTCTCACTCATCTCAATCTCCACACCATTCTTCAGCCAGGTAGACGGGACGTTGAAATGGGAAACTTCACACTCAAAAGTGGCCACTTGGGTCTCTGGGACTTCCACACTCTTCAAGGGCTTGGTGACACGCAGAGCTGGAGAAAACAGACAAGCTGAATCATTATGAGTGGAAAATGTCATTCTGAATGGGTTTTTTCCCCAATCAGTTTTCAGGATAAATAGCTCATTTATTCTCTGAAAACCTTTCAATTCATCCTTAAAAAATGTAAGTGTACTTCAGTAAGCTAACACTTACACTCCACAGTGAGGTGAGCACTGCAATGCAGATGGCCCACCACAGCGGTGTACTCTCCCTGTTTGCTGTTGTCCACATCCTGGACAATCAGTTTGTGGGTCTTCTTCTCAGAGAGTATCTTGTAGTGTTCATTTGGCTTCAGCTCCACGTTGTTGAACATCCATTTCACAGGGATGTCATCCTCTGAAAGGCCCAGCTCAAATGTGACGGTGGCGCCCAACAATGATGTCACATCCTTTGGCTTCTTCAGGATCTTGATCGCTGCAGGAAAATTCATGTTGTTAAAAATTTTGTTGTGTAACTGTACAACTAATCACACTTGTCATTGGAACATTTTGGGAGCTTCTATGTTTTTATTTGTAGAATTTCATGGTCTAACATTCATAACCCTTGCGGCCATAGAACCCCATTATATTCAAGTCAAGTCAAGTCAAGAACTATATTTGTCACATATGCATACAGGATGTGCAGTGAAATGAAAAGTGGCAATGCTCATGGGACTGTGCAAAAAAAACAACAGTAGCAAAAACAATATTTACAGTAAAAAACAAAGCACACTATTTACAATAGGTATTAAATATAAAATATAAATCAAACATCTGAAAATGTGAAAATATATAAATATGTGCAAATGCAAGGTATTTAAAAAAAAATCTGTTGTTTTTTTTGAAAGGCTGGGGTTTTAGAGATGTAAGGTTCTCATCTGACAGCAGTTATGCCAGTTAACAACACAAAAGGGAAACTTACTCTCAACATTCAGCCTGGCGTTTGCAGACAGTTTTCCCAGTTTAAATGAATAAACAGATTCGTCCTGTGTGTTGCAGTCCTTGATCTTCAAAGTGTGGACTGTGCCTTCAACAGTGATCTCATATTTGTCACTGGGGCGGATTTCGACACCGTTCTTGATCCACTGCGATCCCCTCACATTCTCATGGGTCAGCTCCAGACTGAACACAGCTTCCTGGGTCTGGACCACGTTCAGGTTCTTCAGGGTCCTCTTGACCTTCACAGCTATGGAATCAAACATCATTATTTACCCAAAACAATACGTGTTTTGGAGATTTGTTTTAACGTTGTAATATGAACAAGCCTTGTAGTACATCTTTTTAACATCAGAAGAGTGCCATAGATCTATTTTTCTATTCAACCTTAATCCTTAATTCAACTAAAAAGAAAGGTATTTTATTTTATAGAACCCAGGACCTACCCTCAACTTTCAGGCTGGCTGATGTCTTGGAGTTGGCAACCTGATATGTGTATTCTCCAATGTCTGTGGCTTTGGTGATGATGATAACAAGGCGTCTGATGGCTCCATTCACCTCGCTCAGAATGTTCTCATTTAAGTCTAAAGGCTGGCCATCCTTCAGCCACTTGCCCTCAGCAGAGGGGTTGGCAACTTCACATTCCAGTTCAGCAGTCTGGGAGTCAGCCACCACCAAGTCATGTAGGGGCTTCTTGATAGCACCACCTGGTGATGCAAAAATAGGACATTGTACCCAGCAGTTGCTGACAGGTCGGGCTTGTCTGGCCATGGCTAACTCAACATCATGAATGTCAACAACATCACACCAAAATTCTGATATTTTCTCTCTGTTTATTTGACATTGTAGCCCAGCCGACAAACGAACCCCAGTAAACTGAATGACAAAAATAATGATTAAAGCCAGGAGAGAAATTTGGGGCCTTAGAATAGAAATCAGGTTAGTGTCTGTAGTCTACACTCTACTGTACTCTAGTCTAGAGTTGCTGATTATTCTAATTTGAGAGAATATGAAATATAAGATAGCTTACCTGATACAGTAAGTGTAGCACTACTTGTCTTTTCACCAGCTGCAAACATGTACTCGCCCTCCTCATCCTTCATTGCATTCATGACAGTCAGGGTGTGGCGCTTGCCCTTGGACTCCATCTTGTACTTGATGCCGGCTTTGAGGGGCTGCTTCTTGAAGGTCCAGAAAGCGTCAATGCCAGGGTGAGAAACCTCAACTTCAAAGGTAACGTTCTCAGACTCGGAGCATACCTTGTCCTTCATTGGCATCACAATCTGGACCACTGTTATAATTGAATAAGAGTTAAGCCTATATTTGATTTAAGCTTCATTCATACATACAAAAAAACTGTTAATAACATATGAGCCCTGTGTAAAAATCATTAGAAACTATGATAATAACATTTAATGCTAACAGGCAGGCAAACAATTACAAATGAGATTAGTATGATATCTTGTGTTGCTTGCATTGATTCCTTGATTATACAATAACTTACTCTGAATAGAAAGTCTACAGCTGGTGTCAGCTCTGCCAACCACCAGTTTGTAGTGTCCCTCATCAGAGGCAAAGGTCCTGCTGAAGACCAGACGCTGCTTGGCTCCCTTTGCCACCATCTGAATTCTGTCGCTGGTCATCAGCAGCTTGTCGTTGTGGTACCATTTGACTGAGCTGATATCCTGAGCTGAGATCTTGGCCTCCAGAACAGCTTTGGTGCCCTCAACAGCACTGACATCCTTCAGTGGGATCAAGACGCCAATAGCTACAATACAAAATGCAATCTTACTGCTATTCTAGCATGCCAACACTGAAGGTCTGTATTGTGTTATGTAGAATGAACAAATTTGATGAGAAACATCCTCACCAGACTTGCATTGACACTGATCACCTTGTGAAACTCAATAATAAAAAAATAAAACTGCAAAGAAAGGCAAAGTGTGTGAGGTGTCTTACTCTGAATGACAAGCTTTGCAGAGGTTGCGATCTCATGAGCAGGAACCAGAAATGAGTACATTCCAAAGTCATCCTTGTTGGTGTCCTCAATCAGGAGTTTTTGGATCTGTCTGTCGATAACGATATGCATGCGGCCTGAGGCAGAGATGGGCTGGCCGTTCTTCATCCAGGTTCCTTCAACATTCTCCTGGGAGAACCTGACCTCCATCTGAGCAATGTCTCCTTCACAGACTGTTAGGTCAGTCAGGGGCTGCATCAGGGTCACAGGACGCACTGAAACATCAAAACAAAAATGTTAGACACTGGATGAAAAATGTAAGTAAGTAAGAAAAGCTTTATTTATATAGCACCTTCTTAAACAAAGGTCACAAAGTGCTTCACAAATACACAAAAATAAAAGATATAATCCCAAAACAAAATAAACCAGACAAATTTGTAAAACACAACATGAAAACATAAAACAATTTAACATTTAAAAATACAAAAACATATAAGAACCTAGAACCCTGACAGAAACAAACTGTAAGATTATATAAACTGAAGACTAGCTGTAGTGATATATGCAAGTGATTCAGATAATCTTACAAGGGGAAGGCTGTTCAAAAGTTTTGGGGCAACAGCTGCAAATGCACGATTGCCCTTAGTTTAAGCCTAACATTTGGGATGGCTAAAAGATTCTGATTTGATGACCTAAGAGGTCTCACGGTGTTGTAAGGGCACAGTAATTCAGCAATACAGTCAGGAGCCTAACCATGGAGTATAAGTGATTAAAATGAGTTTAAAATTAATTCTAATTCCCAGTGAATTCATTCTAATTCACTGGGAATCAGTGAAGAGAGGCCAATACTGAGGTACCATGCGACCTATGTTTAGTTTATGTTAAAAGTCGGGCAGCAGTGTTTTGGATCAATTGCAGTCTAGATACAGAAATTTGGCTAAGGTAAGATATAGAAACAGGGCGCACCAAAAGACCGTGGCGGCCATCCACGGCGCCAGCCCACCAGCTCCACCTCCCCCACCACAGCAGGGACCTCCTCACAACTGCACACCTTAGAGGTACCCTACTCCTCCCCCTCATCACCCTCCTCAAGGACGGCCCTTTCTATCCTGGAGAGGGACATTAACAGACTGTTCAAGAGACAGAACCCCTGCAAAGCATGCGGACCGGACTCTGTCTCCCCCGCCACCCTGAAGCACTGTGCTGATCAGCTGTCTCCGGTGTTCACTGACATTTTTAACACCTCACTGGAGACATGCCACGTACCAGCCTGCTTCAAGACCTCCACCATCATCTCTGTCCCAAAGAAACCAAGGACCTCAGGACTTAATGACTATAGACCGGTCGCCCTGACCTCTGTAGTAATGAAGTCTTTTGAGCGCCTTGTGCTATCCCACCTCAAAACCATCACTGACCCCCTCCTGGACCCCCTGCAGTTC
>OOFE01050038.1:4431-31098 GCA_900323365.1 Monocentris japonica
TGTGTCTCTGTCTCTCTGTCTGTCTCTCTCTCTCTGTCTCTCTCTCTCTCTGTGTCTCTCTCTCTCTCTCTCTCTCTGTGTCTCTCTCTCTCTGTCTCTCTGTGTCTCTCTCTCTCTCTCTCTCTCTCTCTCTCTCTCTCTCTCTCTCTCTCTCTCTCAGCCAGCAGTAGTGACCCAATGGAGAATGTAGTAATCCTATAATACATTTTGGATGGACACCACACAAACCTCACAGCCAAACTATTTACTATATATTCATATTCTACAGGAATAGTATAGTGATATCATAGGAGATGCACAAATACCACAAAGTACGATAAGGTCACTATACACTCACTATTGAGTACCACAGACAGATTGTAGGTCCATACAGGAATATTATCGGTATATTCCAGTGGTGTGCAATCTGCGGATGAGCTGTGTTTGAGTAATGAAGGCATTATAAGACAGTGAAAATGGTTTGTGAGGTAGATTGTAAAGTAGCCTAGATTCCCAGCCTGTTCTTGTACAACCAGTTCTCTGCCCTGTATTCTAAATATGTAAAATGGGGGCATACCTGACTAACCTCAACCCTCTCAGACAAGCCTTTGTGCACTGCTGGAGTAAAACAAAGCTATACTCAGTGGAACAGTCCCGGGTAGAGTTCAAGTTCATTCTCTACTGTGAATGTCATTTCACATATGCAAGAACATGAGATTAAGAAGCAGTGGGGCTCCAGCAATCAGGCCCGGTTGGAATGGGAGGGGGGGTATTGTCCCAGACTTATCTGGCTGCCAGAGAACTGGAAAATACTTGTTACAGTAATTGATGTGTGGGTTGAGTGCAGTGTGTCTGTTGATAATGACTCCCCTAACTAAACCACCAAATCTGCTCTTTGCCACTCAAGCATGGAGACATTGTGTTCCCACTGCTCCCAGCTCCCAGCTTAGCCAGGGTGTGCATGCCCAAGATGCCTATCATTGCCCAAAGCCAACCCTGCTGCAATTATGTTGTGTCGACTGATAATGGCCTCCTCTGTGTCCACCATGACTCAGTGTGTTCATTTTAGTTATAAATATACCGGATGGAGATAACTAGTGTAAAGTAATTGTCAATGAGGTCAATGAGAGTGCAACTCATTTCACTCAGAAATGGCCATCCCATTTCTGCAAAGTAATTTGAGAGTTCATTTCCTTAACCTGAAAGTGCAGTACTTTCCATTATGATAGCACATACATAAGGTCTATTATGTGCAGAGGAAGTCAGGAAAAGACATTTTTGAAGTTTTGTCAGGTGTCCAGGTCAGTGTTATTCATTTACTCTCTTAATATTCTCATTTTTCTGACATTTGATTTTACATGATATTTTTGTTGATCACACACCAAATTCCCTCTGCTTTTACATCACTGTGTGCATGGATCTCATCCCGTCTTTGACCTTTCTCACTATTTATCCAGCAGGGCTCTTCTCTTATTTGTACATATAAAAATTATAAAATACACAAAGAAGAGATTAAATTGCAGATTGTGCAAAGTGAGATAAAAAGGGCTCATAAGATATTTCACCTCAAGAGAAACACAGAAACACCAAGTCAAGAACACAAATGATGATGATAACAGAAGCTAATTTAAAACAATACTCAACAAAAAGGAGGAAAATGACAAGTAAGCGGAATAAAGGGAATGACCTGCTGACACGTGAACCCTCACCTGCCTGTTTCACCTTGATCTGCCCACACAGTGTTAGGAGTTCAGGAGAGGAGCAAACAAAAGCACTTATCATGTGCTCCACGCTCTCTGACCTGCCTGACAGGCTCTATTGTTTGTCTCCACTGACTCCACGACGTCACCAGTCAATGATCACCATAAACTGAACAATTAAAAAGTAGTTTCTTAATAATAATTCCTAAAAACCTATTGTATTTATTTGTGTTTTATGCTGTTAAAAGATCCTATTTTTATGTAGCAGTCTGATACTACTTACTACGATGACATATGCAATGAATTTATATGATAAACTGCATATTAGCTTAAAAAGGAGGGTAAAGTGAGTTTGGGTGGGTTTACCCTCCACTAGTAGTCTTGGCCTGTGCTCTATATTCAAGATAACCTTCACTCCCTATTGGATATAACAAAGTGTTGCATCAGTGTGTCGGATACTGCTTCCTGTGGACTCTAGAGAGTCTTTCCCCGGGCATTGCTTCCTGTCTTGTCTGTGAAAGTGATCAAGAACTGGGTGCACAAGGCATTATAGGTTCTGTCTTTCTAATTGAGGTGCTTGCCTGTGTATTTGAAAAATGCAGATGCAAAGGGGTTGCTGACATTTATGACACTCTGTCAGTTTATTACCTAAGTTACAGAAAGATAAGAACTGATAAAGAAAAGGGATGCTAGACTGCTCAAAGTTAACAAGTTTCAAGTTTTGTTCATCATCCCCACCTATGATGCTTCTCCTGTTCAAAAGCATTCATAAAAGTGTCATTCAACTGACATGATAATAGATACTGTTTGCTATTAGCATCACCACTCTTATTCTTGCCTGATGTGTGACATGAACGCCTTAAAGGCTACCAAACAATTGCAACACTTCTGGCACAGCAAAGAGCTAGGTTGTCGTTCAAAAGACTTTGTTCCTGCGTTTGAAAATGTGATTGCTCTGTCAGAAAAATAACAGCATGGCAGTGAGTGCAGAAAGTTACAATGTCTGATAAGTGTTTTTTTCACATTTAGGAAATGAGAAACTTGACGGACAGGAGCTGGTGTGGACCTATAAACACTATTACCATGGAAACACAGAGTCATCTCCCAAAGTATTATCACTCATTTTCAAGAGTTTGTCCTACAAGTGACTGGTCCATATGGTTTTTATGCTTTCCCTATCAATCAGGAACACTCTGCACATTTGGGGCCTCTTTTCAATGTTAGTCACTAAGCTGTGTAATCCTCAGATGCTATGCATGTGCAATATGTATTATTTGCTTCTGTGTAAAATGATTTACACCGTTTCATTTTTTTTCTTTTTTTATTTTGGCCTGGTTCCATGATGGCTCTGTCTGTTTACTTTCTGCAGAAATTCAAAACAAATTTATTTTGTCATTTTTAGCCAAAGACCCCCTGAGCCACCTAATCTGGCTATCAGAGTGCCAGGAGAATTGTTTTGTCATTTAGTGAATAGTGCATTCAGTTCGATCTCCATTATCAAACGTTGGCCGTTTTGTAATTGAGGCACAGAATTAAAATCATTCATGCAGTGTTTGAGTTGAATTTTCAGCACAGCATTTTTGCTCTGTTCAAATTTGCACTTAAATTCTCTTCTTTCCACGTCTGTTGGTTTGTATTGGTCTGGCTAGTATTTGTATAGTATTATAGCTGATGAGATATAGTGGCCTTTAAATTATCCACACTCCACATTCATAAATGACTTGCTGGTATATTTTATATCTATCTTTATGAAATACTGCACCGTTAGGTAATCAGCTTATGTGACCAAGCTTATGCCGATAATGCTTCAATTAACTGCTGCACTGAGCGATCATTGGCTCTGGTTTGCTGCGCACAGCCTTTCATGAAGCAGACGGTCAGTGTGTGCCCACAGTCTGAGAAGATTAGGTAGAGAGGGGCCTCCTTTGAAGGTGGCTATGCAGACGGCTAATTTGAGAGTGAATGGGCATTTTCTTTGGACTGGCCGTGGAATATGCCTGGTTGGCTCTCTCTCGATCTCTCTCTCCCTGTCTCTCTCTCTCTCTCTCTCTCTCTCACTCTCTCAAAGTGAATTAAAGCATTCTGGTGTGAGGTGCTGGAGCCCTGCCAGGAGCATCACTCATCCAGTGTGTAGGACTATAATTCTGACCACTCTCTTAAGAGGAATGAGGCCCTCCACTCATCTAAAAGCCTTACAGAGGTGGCTCCTTTTAAAAGCCCCACTTCACAGTTTCCAGAGCTCATTTATTCCCTCCACCTCAAACTCTACCGTCTCTACCACCACCCCTCTACCACTTAACACTCTCGTCTCTTACCACTGTATGTAATTATCCTCTTATTGTCAACCCACCTGCCCCTTCACAATGAAATCCCTTAACCTCCCTTATTTATCCGGCATGCTGAAAAGCCACAACTGCTAAGTAAGAGGAGACTCTCGCTCCCTCTCCACTCCCCCCAGGGCCCTTGAACAGCATCCACACTGATGGTGCCAAGGCAGATTAAGCCCCTCAGCATTCTCTTGGCCAGATCTCGGTGTTACATAAGCCCTGTCTCCCAAAAGCTTTCCCTGTCATGTTCAAAAGGCAGAACATGGCCAGTCAAGCATACTGAGACAGTAGGTGTTTACAGTACAGCTCTGTCAGTGGGGATGGATGGTCAGCTGAAGACCCATTGCTAATATCACATGACAACTCAGCATTTGAGACATGAGCATATGGCATCCTCTGCACGGCAAGAGTGACCAGAGGATCAGACACACACACACACATGCCGGCAAATACTGAAGTCTGTGAGGATGCTGTGACCAAGGTGAAAAAGACTACCACTCAGTGAGACCGTCGTAGGAGAGCACCCAAGAGCGGCACGTGCTGGATGACCTTTAGGTGATTGTTGGCGAACCTTTCTACCTGCCATGTACGAGAGGGGCAAAGCACTGCAGGCGTCCTCGGAGGGGTCCAGCTCACGTTGCGTTCGCTCAGCCGCTGTCCTCTGTGACTCACCAAGGTCCTGGGAAAGAGGAAATTCCAGCAACACTTGCAGTACTGAGAACAAAGATTTATTTGTAAACGTGTCCATTCCATGCACCTTGTTAGTGGGTGAAGTTGGGCCAGAATACCTTTTCAGCCTCAACTCACCAAGGTCCAAGTGCTGTGTTGTCTCAACATCACACAGAAACACCATAAACAGAAACATCAAGTTGACATACTGAGCTGAAACATGAACTCTGGTCTGGGAACACAGAGGGAAGGATTTGCACATGGTTATTAATATACACAGCGGCAGACATAGGGTAGGGTAATGTGGGTCAAATGTGCAATGTGCACGTGAGATAGTGAGGCAGAGTGAACCCCCCTCATATCCTGACATTCAGGGGATGGTGGGGCATCTTGAATCAGCTGGGAGTCTGAGCTGACCTCTGGTCTGCCTGCAAGCAACATGAGTCATCAGCATATACAACCTCAAGTACACAGAGAAACTCTTCCTCCCCTGATGCCCTGTGTATTTATTGTTCTGAATGCTGGGTCCGAGGCTATCCCAGTTTCAGAAATCACAAAACCACAAGCAAATCCAATGTAATAATGAACCTTGAGTTGTTTCTGCTTTCTTCCCTTTCTATTTTAACATCAGACCTGGGTCAAACAGTATTCTTACTGTTTGTTTTAACCTGCTAGAAGTGCCACATGGGTGGGGGTTGCCAAGCAAGACAATGAAACGAATGCCGGAAAGTTTAAATAATCTCAGGAGCGTATTTGAAATTCAAATAAGTAATCTGTACTATTACCACAGACCTGATAACTACGGAAGTAAAGTTTAGTTGAGGATGTACAACAAACCATTGTTCCTCTTTATTCACTAAAGAAGTAGACATTAGTGTATCTATCTTTGAAGTGTTCATGTCGCGATGAAGAAGAAATCATGTAGAGAGTAAGAACACACAATTCCCTACAGATGGGAAGAACAGCTGCTGTTGTGCTTCAAAAGAAACCCTGCATTTCTGACTACCTCTTCCAGGAAGTAAATAAATATAATACAGCATTCAAATTCTGATCATGTTTTACTCTAATCAATACAATACTATCTTTACTCAGTGTCCAAGGGGAAGCCCAATATCATAACCAGACGTAGCTGAGAATACTATGCATACAGTCCCCTCTTGGCCCCTTGTTGATTGACTCTGATTGAAGGTCCTGAAATTACCTCCAGATTTGGTCAAATAGTTGCCTTGATGTCATAATGAAGGGCAGCTAATGGAGCGGACAGCTATGCATACATGTTATGTACCCATGCATCCCATCAGCGGTCCTATTGGGAACACCAGGAGCTTCCAGTTCACTAGATCACATTGTTGAGATGCTTGTATTTGTCCTGTTTATACTATGACATCTGATCATAATCATCATTATCAATGGCAGAGGTTTTTTTTCCCCACTTCTCATAACCACCTCTGGGTTTGTACAGATCCCACAGTTTATTTCCTTCATGGTTAAGAGCTGTTGAACTCCAGTTGTTTCATCTCATCCCCTCTCCAGATGGCAGCTATTTGAAGCTCTGATAAGAATTAACCATTGAAAACAAAAGAGAACAATCAGACCTGCAGTGCTGTAATCTGAAACACAAACAAAATTCATTCACCACCTGTTGTCCTCTGTTTATTCTGTGCAGAAAAATGAATGTTTGAGGTGTGATCCTTAAAAGCGTATTTAAACAAAGTAAACAGTAATACGATATGTCACTGAATGCTGAGAGTTTAAATATTTGAGAAAATACTGTGCAAATATGTGCGCGCACATCTCTGCATGCATATGTGCCATATTCATTCATTTGGGTTTTTTATGTTTTCCCTCCTCTGAGGAGCTGGCGAGCGATGGAGCCGCCATCATCTGGGTGCAGGAACGCCTTAAAACACAAAGAGCCCCATTCACAGGCCTCAGCAGCCATATCCCACACCCACACAGTCAAGAGGACACCCAGACCCATCCAGCACACAGCCTGTAGTCATTATGGAAAGCAATGTGTACTTACACAGCAGTTAAACATTCACACGAAAACAGAGCATAAAAGTAAGCCTTAGAAATGAGAGGAAAATGATAGAACGTAAACCTAGCTATCACAACATCTGCCCAGAAACTGTCTCTCTCCTGCCATCTCTTCCAATGTGTTCTACGTGTATAAACACACACACACACACACGTTTTCCTTCCTTCTCACGCCAAATACAACATGTGTCTCATTGCGTATAACACTGTATTTTTTTGCAAAGCGATTATTCCCAGAATTTAGAATGATATTTTACAGTCTCCAGCTAGCCAAGGAGTTCAGGAGTCCACATGCCATGTGTATAAACTAAGTGAGGTGCCAGGAGCTGCTCTGCAGGCCAGGACCTGGCCTGCTCTGTAGATGTAGATGTAGACAGCAAAGAGTCTCCACTGACTGTGAACTACAGACAGAGGAAAAGGAGGGAAGACAACATAAAACATTATAGTAAGTGCCCTCATCACGTGAGTCCTAGAATGTTTTAATGAGATTCCCAGAGTCCGAGGATGTTTCGTTTTTCAAGTCTGACATCAAAGAAGCTCTCATATAGAGCTCATAGACACAGTCTCATATTCCCACTCTGAACCATACGCTGTTCACAAATCTGAATTTGATTTGGCTTAGGGGAAAACCAGCGACATGCAATGACTGTGAGGAAATAGGATGACCTTTTCACCATCAATACAACACACTTTGTGTTCATTATAAGTCACTCATTCTAAATAATGGATTGTGTAATCTGACACTGTGCAGATGGCTCCTTCAGCTAATAAGGGGAAAGCCTCGTCAATTTACCACCCTCACAACGCCCAAGTAATAGGTAATCTGACCTCCTTTTTAATCATTGCTCAAAGGCATAATCGGTCATCCTCACTGGACACTAGTATCCTTTATAGTGAGGGTCAACACTCATCCCTAAAAGATAAAAAGGGAGGCCAAAGATCTTTGATGTTCTTGCAAATGATCATTTTCACTGAAATATTTCTATTAAGTAATCAGTCCTGAGGTCCACACATTGAGGTATGCTAGGATAAGGGAGGTCCAACCAGTTTGCAGTTTTTCCTGAGGTACATAGCAAGCATGTCTGTTTAGTTATACAGGTATTACAATGACTACAATGCTCATGAATGTGCACTGTCATAGTTTCTTTAATCAGTCATAAATCACACTGACATCTAGAACAAAAGTTACTATAGGCATCTTTTAATAATATAAAAAGTCAATCTTGTGGTCTAAATACAATGCTCAATTCATTTATCATCTTAATTCAATCTGTCTGCTGCCAGATCTTAAGGCCAGGTGTAAATAGGGCCAGTGACATTGCTGTATAGGGCCTTGTCCAATCAAATCAACCTTTAATCTAGAGAGCGCTCAACTGTCATCTGTGATGCACAAACACCCTCTATTGGCCAAATGTGGAAATGCAGTCAAAAAGCTTTAACAGAAGCATTTTATTTAGAAATAAAAAAGTATTTCATTCGTTAATCATCACTGTATACAAAAATCAGTAGAGGGTACATCATGACAATGTGTAAGTGCTTATATCATCCTGGCTAGCACACACAGCATTAATGTTTTACCATGAAATACTGTATATTACGACAAAAACTCTTGACTCTTGGTATCACAGTATTTTTTAAAATTGAAGAACACGTGAAACAAACATTCATCCACAATTCACAGGAGGATTCAGTCATTCAGGCTGGAAACAAAAGCTTTACAAAGTCCAACATGGTTTAAGCCCGACTACTAACCCTTCAGTAGCCTCTTTGCACATTTCATTCTATGATGAAATTGATCTTTAATAACTGTTTTATATATACTGTATATATGTTTTATAGTAAACTACTATCAGTTGTTCTCTCATATCACATTTCTTATGCTTTATCATAATATACAACTCCAGTTTTTACTCTAATCTTATGTTGTATAATCAACATAATCCTTCTGTCTGAGGTTATCTTTCATGTCATAATCATACAGTATCATGTTATAGCTACTGCAACCATCAACACTGGGGCCAGGGCATAGTAGCTTATAACTGCTGACTTAGGGTCAGCTTTCCTTCCCAGCGTTTCTGACCTTCAAATATTATTGCGTAAATGGTAAAACTGGCCCCTGATCACCATCAACAGAGAAAACGAATGAATGATCCACATCATCACTTTGGCATAGTGTCCTTTCCTGTTGCAGGATTCTTAACAACTCGTGGAGTTTTTGTTGTTTTGGCTGCTTTCTCCACCTTCTCTTTCTTAACAGTCACCTCTTCCTTCTTCACTGCCACCTTGTCGTTTTTGACGTCTTCATTTTCCGGCTTGTTCACCTTCTTCAGCTTGTGCTTGCCTTTGATGGGAGCCGAGAAGGTGAGTGAGGCCTTGAGGAAATCCAGAGGGAAGATGCCCACGTCTCCATCGAAGCGGTTCTTGGTCACCTGCAGGGACCTGCGGCCGGGACAGGTGACCAGCTTCTTCTCCTGTAGAATGAGGACGTTGTCTGCTTCCTGGCTGGCCTGCAAGCGGTTAAAGGTCAAGATTTATCTTAGTTAGGTCAAACAGCTGCAGCTTTGTAAAGTGGGTCAGGACACAGCTATTTGCATTACATCCTCAATTCACTGCAGAAGTACAAGTACATGTACTAATCATACTAAGTGAGCTTTCCAACTATTAAGCTGTGTGTTTGACATTGGACTGTTTAGGTCTGGTCTGGCAATCTGCCACCAGCAATTCCAGATGGGCCAAAAGAGCAGTTTATCTCACAGTTCACCCCAAAATTAACTACTCGCCCCCATGTCAGTTGAAACTCCTTTCAAGTTTGTATAATAACCAAGCAATTCTGCCCCCCTGGTTCCATCTCAGCCTTCTTTCAATCTATTGATGTTAACAAAGCCATCTTTTTATAGTATAGGAATAAAATGTCCTTCAAATTTATCCAAACATCCCAAACGTCAGCTATAGGCTGGCGAGTTGTAAACAGGCGGAGTGCTGTAGGGTGAGCACGACCAGGCGCACGACTGTTGGCACGTTCTAGAACAAAGCAATGTCGCTTAGGAAAATATAGGCGATAAGGTGGTAAATATTAGAGTTTTGGGGTGAACTATCCTTTAATCTATTAACTCCAAGTCTTCTTTTATTTGTTAAAAACATACTTATAATAGGAGTGTGAACTACGACTAGGGTCAATTTACTTTAAATTCAATTAATCCAGGTGGTTAAACACTTCTCATATGATTCATGATGAAATAGTGAATAATAATAATGAATGCCGTCAATGGGTAATGCACTGCCCCTTCAGTTTCTATCTATACAATGTTGATTGAACTGAAAACGATGCATATACAGAACCTGTCTTGAAGAGAAAGTATCCTTCAACCAGATTCCCCCATCTTACCTTAGCAGATCCAAAGATGGATGCTGTCTGCAGTTCTCTGTCATCTTCCTCTTTCCTGGGGTGAATGATCAGCGTGACATGGCAGCTGCTGCTGGTGGCAAACTTCCTGAATGCCGCAATGATGTGGTCCTGGACGGCAAATCTGAATCATATGGAACATCATTTATTTGTGTATTTGTCACAGACATTGCACACTATAAGTATTGTGCATGATAAAACTGACCTTAATGTCCATCAAAAAAGATTTACTCTTATCATAAACCAGAGCCTGAGGGAAAGGCAAACAATATAGAGCGAAGAAACAACCTGGAGCTGCCTTCGGTATCAGCTTTATTGATATTGATAAATATTGAAAATTTACCTTTCTCATTTTTCATAGCGAAAGGTGTAGCTCTCACTCACTTGTCTGCGGAGAGGCTTTCCTGGCCCATCATGAACTGAAGGTTGTCAATGATGACATGGTTGATATCATAAAGGTAGACGGCATGTTGCATAGTGTCAAGCACTGTCCTACAGACGGGTTAGAAGAAGGGTCGGACTGAGCAGCCATACTTAAACACTAATACAGGTCCACTAGGCAAACACATAAGGTGGAGACAATGAGCTACATTT
Organism: Monocentris japonica; assembly: GCA_900323365.1. Taxonomy (NCBI): domain Eukaryota; kingdom Metazoa; phylum Chordata; class Actinopteri; order Trachichthyiformes; family Monocentridae; genus Monocentris; species Monocentris japonica. The sequence continues at coordinate 15,144 of OOFE01050038.1, forward strand.
ACTATCATCTTGTGATGTGAAGTCCATATTACACTGCAGGTGAGTCAGCAGCAAAAGGACTAAATTTAGCTCACTGTTCTAATATTTATGCTTAAGATTGAACATGGCATAGCTTTCAAAGCATTTATACCAGTATGTTAAATGAGGTACAGTATCAAAGAACTCAAAGAAAGCACTGGCATATTCCTACAGCTCACTACGGTCCATCCACTGCTGTTAGTCAAAAGTACTCCAGTTGAATTACCCGACACTCCAAATTATCATTTTGCTTTTATCCAAAATTTTAAAATGCTAGGTGTGATGCACAAGGAACTTACTACTAGCTGAATTATTGAGACGTGAGACCTGAGACTTACTTGATGTTCTGCTGCCCGTGAAAAGTCATAAAGTATAGTGGCAGCTCTTCAAACTTATCAGCATAGAAATCGTATTGCTCCAAGTTCTCCTCCAACCTCTGCATGGCAAACTGGGTCAGCATGATCTTAGCCAGACGCACATTGTTGATCTCAAAGCTGCCCCATAACGTGTTGACGCCCTGCGTGCAAAGGTCCAGCGCCACCTCACTGATGAAGGTGGTCTTGCCACTGCCAGTAGGACCTGGTGAGCAAAGTTAAAAAGGAAGAAAAACATATATTTAGTTACTATTGAGTTCTGTGGATTAGAACATTGAATGTATTCTTTTTATTATTATTAATTATATTTTGGCTTATTGTACACTGTAGTATACACTGTGGAGTGACAGGAAAGATGAGAGGGATGATGACATACAACAGCGATTACAAGTCATATTCAAACCCAAAAAGTCACAAATACTAATGTTACACCAGCCTGCTCCAAGCCCCACATGAATTCTATTTTGGTTAATCAAAATAAAGACTGGCCTGCAGAGTATGTAAACATCTTATTGCTTATGTTCTACGTTTCTACGATTCCTTATACCTGTGAAGACAGTCAGCTCCCCTTTGCGGTGGCCTTTCAGGATCCTGTTGAGCTCTGGAAACCTTGTCCACTTCACTCCAGCCACCTGCTCTGTGTTGGTCAGCTCCCCGTACACATCCTCTCTGAGCTGCTTGAAGGACACTATGGACTTATGGGCTGCTGGAATGGAGGCTTTGACGATGCGGGTCAAATTCTTTCCTTGGGCCAGCGCCTCCACTGCACACGGCTGGTACTCCCCTGGTCTCACCAGGGAACAGCGCTTTAGCCCCAGCTTGCGAGAAAAGATCTTTGATGCCTCCCAGGAACGCATGTCCCCTCCCAGCCACAGGGTCACCCGCTTGAACTGTTCCAGGTAAGGGAGCAACATTGGTGGAAGGCAACTGACCCCACGAGGAAGAGCAATACTAGGGAGTCCTGTGGCCTGGCTCACAGCCAGGGTGTCCAACTCATGACCTGTCAGCACCACCTCAGAATCCATACGCTCCACCAGGGGGAGGCCGAACAGGTTGTAGTAGGTGCTAGACTTGGGGACTGTGGCTTCAGTATAAGCTACTTTTCCAGTCTCAGTGCTTTGGGCGGATAGCAACTTGACCCCCTTTAAGCTGGAGGTAGGTCCTCCAAACCAGGGGAAAACCAGGCTCTTAGTAGGTTTGAAGAGCCTTATCCCAAACCTCCTGATGGTGATGTTGGAGACCTTAGTGATCTGAAACAAGGTATAAAATTGACAACAATTTGGAAAATAAAAAATACAAAAAGATACACCCACATACTGTCTGCCTGTCTCTCACTTATTGACAGGTATGCACAGCCAACATACCTGAAACATAGTTTTAATCAGCTGGGCCTCCTCCTCAGTGAGGTCAGAGAGAGGCACGGAGCTGGACCAGATGCTCTGCACCTCCCTCAGCTCCCTCTCCCTCTCCTCCTGCTCCTCCTGCTCCTCCGGGCTTTCTGAATATCCCAGCAGCACATGAGGGCTGAGGAAGGCCTGACCCTCCTTCTGCATCACCTCCAGGCAGTCCTGAAGGTCCTCCCAGCTCCCCTCCACCAATGTTTCTTTGCAGAGAAACTGGCCGGTGGTTTTGTCAATGAACATAGAGAAGTTCTCTTTCTTGGAACCCAAGTCCACAAAGATGCTCGGGGCAAGTAGGCAGCTGTACCCATCCTGGAATGGAACATCTTTGGAGCGTAAATACTGTTTGATGTCTGTGACTGTCAGGGAGTTTACAGTGAAGTCTAAGGTAGACTTGGTGTCCTTTTTGTACATCCTGGTGACGCTGAGTGGCAAGTAGCCTGTACCCCATAATCGTCTGTGTAGGAAACATGGAGCCACTGTCAACCTCTGAGTGAGTCTCACGCAGAAGGATGAATAATGTCTTTGGTGGAGCAACCTTGGGGAGCTTCTGGCTGCCCCCTGCAAGAAGCAGGGGGTGCCCCTCAGCAGCACGCACCTCCTCATGAGTTACCTGTTCAAGACACTGAACCTGCAACAGACACAACAGAATATTATACAGGTGGCAAATGCTAGTAAGTTACAACACATAGGCATCGGTGAGGTAGTAAACAACCACCTATATTTGGGCGACCCACTTAGAGATGTCAAAAAGGATAGCTAACGTTAGTGAAGCAGGGATTACACAGGAACATACGCTTGGATGTGTCTATGCAACCTGTAATTCAGAACAGATTAATGTACAAATATAAATATATCAATTTGAGTTCACTCGCTCTCTTACCAGCCCTCATGTTCATTTTCCTCCACGCTTTCTCGCCCGGGCTTTCGGTGTGTTTCATAACAAGTCCGTGTGAACCAAACAGTGAAGGTTACCGCATTGCAAAATGTTTAAATCACATAAATAAATCATTTTGAAATATGTCAATACATATTTTATATAATGAAATTGTGTATCATTCAATATCCAATTTGCTTACTGACGAAGCTGCGTTTCATCTTTTTTTGTTTTTTTTTTAATTTCTCGGGTCATTGTTGTGTTTGACTCCGGAATTCATTCTCGACGGACTGCATGTTGTATATGCCCGTCAGGTCGTCCTCTATGCACTTTGCTGTTATTTAACTACATTTACGGAGTTGTTTTTGTCCAACGATATCGATAATATATGAAGTATTTGCTAAATATTGGTAGGCGATTGAAAAATGACATCCAGAGGGACGCCTAGTCGCTTCCTTACAAGTGTTCTCCAGAACGGGGTCGGTCGGTACGTCAGCCAGCTGAAGCGCATCTCCATCATCTTCTCCAAAAATGCACAGAGCTCGTTAGGAGTCAGGTAAGACGATGCTGTACGCTTTGTATGGAATTGTATATAGTTTGCCATGTAATTCTATTTAAATGAAGTGTAGTAATGTAGTGTTTCTCCTAACATTCAATACTCAGTCAGCAGCAGTCGGCTCCCACTGCAAGGAATTTGTTGCTAGAAACATACGGGAATATTAAAAAAAGTAATATCAGATGTTAGTGACTGTCAAAAATTAGTTAAGGCTCAATATTGACAATTAGAATCACTTATATGATTGTATAGGCATTAAAATTGGAGCCATTTTAGAGCTGATACTGACTTGAGTTGGTAGTGTACAGGAACAGTCAGGAGGTATGAGATCAGTCGAGATCAGATCAAGAACCGTAACCGCCGTCCAGCAACACCCAGTGACTGCATCCTCTTCTTTTTTCAGGGGATTTATCGAAGAGGGAGTGGTGGACTATGCCAAGAAAAACCCTGGGACTGTAGTATATGTGTCTCCCCAGGCCTGCAGGATACCCAAAATAGTTGCAGAATACTGTAAGTGTGCATGGCTTGATATTTTGATAACACATCCTCCCGGCCATACCTTTCTATGCTCATGATATTATCAAAAAAGAGGCATTGATGTATTCCGGCCATGCTACAAAGTAAAAAAAAAAAGTATACCTTTGAAACCCCATAATCAATCAGTCATAGGCCTGAGGTTGAGGTTAGGTTTAGGGTTATGATCAACTTTGTTAGGTAAAAATGAGGACAAGATCCAGCTTTGCAGCTGAAGTGAATACGAATGATTTCTACTAAATTTTAGGATTATTGTTGTCAGTACTCATAGATACTGGTAGGGGGCACTGTAATACCGGATTTCATGAGGCCTTTATTTGATTTTGGTAGAAGAGAACTGCCATGGGGATTTCACATGACTTAGTCAAACAGTGTCAACTAAACTCATTTATTCTTGTTGACATTGACGTTTCTCACTAATACATACTGATCCCTTTTACTTCCCTGCAGTAAATGGCAACGTGAGAGAAGAAATCGTCACAAGTAAATCATCTCAGCAGATTTTCGAGCTTGTGACCAAGCTGACCAATCAGTCCGGCCTGGACATCATCCGCATCCGCAAGCCTTTCCACACAGACAACCCCAGTATCCAGGGCCAATGGCACCCCTTCACCAACCGGCCCCCCTCAATAGGCCCCATTAGACCACAGAAACAGGAGGCTAAATAAGGACTAGAACAGTTTGGATTTCCACAAAGGAGCACTTGTTAATTAATCTTGCAAGTGATGCCACTCATTTTTGAAGCTGTGTCAGTCAAGGAAATTAAACCACACCTCATGTAGTTCTAGTGCTTGCAACCATTTTTCATTTTGGATTTTGAGCAGGTCTGCTGAAGACCGCTAGAGACTGAATATTGTTTTTTAACACCACGCCCTTTTGTCTGGCGGTGGCAGCAAAGCCACTTGTCTGGTTCCACTGAGCCATGCAGAACAATGCATACTGTACGAGCCCTGAATACCACATTTGAATGGACTTTGCATGATCACATCAGAGGCTTGTCAGCTGGCATTCTAAAATGCAGATAACTGTTTTTCATCTCAAGGGTATTTGACAATTCATGTATTAAGTGCTGCCCCCCACAGCAGCTGTAACTTTGGATGAAATAAAACATGATTCATATGCTTGATTCATATGTTGTTATTGGTCTCTAAATTTAGAATTCCTTTATAGTTGATGTGTTTGAATGTGACATAGAGCTTGTCAGTGGGAGATCAAGAGAGCGAAACCGACGGTCCCTTTTTCCAGTGGTGCTGTCTACAAAATTAAGATGGACTGATAGTGCAGTTACATACTGACATTACACACATTACAGACAAGACACAGCAGATGTGCACCTTTTTTTATTTGTATGACATGGCAGATGTACATGGGTTTACAGTTTAATACTGATAGTGACCCAAGCTGTCCTCACAGGACAACTTAAATAACCCAGAGCTTAAATGATCATGACAGATGATTCTGATAGCTTGAAGGACAACTCTTAACCTTCAGCATAGAGCGGTCCTCTGGTAGCCGTATTGGAAATGTGCAGCCAATATATGATATGTTCAAATTTAACAAGGTGGCAGAACTCTTCGCTTTCTCTGCAGTTCTCACCCTAAATTCATCATTCTTGACAGCATGGGATGTGCCATCTACCCCTCTTCACTCCTCAAATGACCTTAGTGCTCCAAACTAGAATACAGGTACATACAACCGATTGCCAGTCACCAGGTGAAAACACATATGTTCAAACTTGCATGAAAGTGATGTGAAAGGGACCCAAGGACAGATTCCTAGTTTCTGTTGATTGATGGCCACCAGAGTGTTAACTCACTAATGGGGGAGAGCATGAGATGACTGCAGAGGATGGGGATGAGTTCAGGAACGGAACCTGTCTCTGGGAGAAACAACAGTAGCGGGATACTGCTGTCTTTCCTCACTCTTTCCCGAATGTCTGTAGTTACGAGGGAGGATGATTTGCAATTGTAATAACAACAGGGATGCCTTCACCCCTCAAATTACCCTTGAATCTATAGATACAGTTCTTAGTCACTGCATAGCCAAAAAAGTAGCATGGAGCTTTTGTGCAATTAGTTCTGACTAATTTGTAAACTTCTACTACTATATGTGACTAAAGTTATACACTCACGAATGCAGGTTAAAAAAATATGGACAATACTGCCTCAAGAAACAGTTTTGCCTGATCTATTAAAAAGCCTGAAGAGGCATAAACAACATCATTGACTAAAGGTGTGAATATTTTCTATACATGATTCTTTTATTTGTATTGATTAGATAATGCCAGCCTCTAGCATTTTCATAGCTAATTTATATATAACACCAATTATGGGCAGCAGAGCCTCACTGTGTTCACATCACACTCCTGCTCCCCAATGGGAACTGGCAGAGCTTGACCCACACTAGAGACATTAAAGGCTCTAAATAAAGATTGCTGTTGATAAGTTAGAGCCTTGGACGCTGCACTGATAATGGTCATCCTCTCCCCAGCAATGTCAGCTTCTGTTGCACCAGATCATATCATGTGAATGTGAAGGTCAGAATCATACATGTGAATGACTCGAATCCTGATAATTTGGGATGTAGTCCCAATGGAAAACAGTGGCCTAGCCGTTCGCCACAAGCCAAAAACAATACCACTGAGTATCATGGTGCCTAGACAATAGGATTCAGTGTGAACATGTTTGGGATGTAATTTCCTGACTTCCCCTCTGGGTTATTGACACAGCAAATGATTTCCCAAGCTAAATTGAATGCAAAGTAGTTTTCATCTGCACCAAATAGTGGGAATGAAATGCACGGAAATAAATATGACACATGACATCTACTATAAATAGGTCACTACCATCAACAACTCAGGTGTCTTTCACTATATTACAAGAAGCATGGGTGTCACTGCAGCCAGTAACATACTGAGTAGACCACACAGACGAGCTCATTAATCTACATCAAAAAATAATGATACAATACTGAACCAATTTTATGGAAAGTGATAGTTTAAAAGGGTATGTTACAAACTTTTTAACAAAGTACTCAGGTAGGAAAAGTGCAAATTGTGAGCTCTCTTTAACAGCAGTTTCTTTGGCCAACTCCTAGATAGTTTATCAATGTAAACTATATATTGATGTTCCAGTATTTGAGTAGCAGTCTGTATGTTGCGAAAACAAGTGCTTCGCCGTGGGTTTGTGTACAGAAATAAGATGAAGGTTGTACTGGTAGCACACAGTACAGTCCATAGTACATTACACACAGCAGTGTCCAATTCCAGTGTCCAATGTAAACAGATTGTCCTTCAGGGAGAACGAAGCAGCAGCAGTAGTCACTGACTTTCACGTTTAGGATTGTCCCCAAATTTTTCATCAACTTGCTCTGGGCTCTTTCATATCTATACAAAGAGATCAAACAACAACACATGGTTAAGAACAGTAAGATGTTGAACTCAGCTGACACTACAACCATTTGCATGCTCTGCTTTGAAGATATGTAATGCAACTTTTATTTAAATGAAATAAATTTTCATCGGCAATCATACCTATAAAATTGAATCGATCCAAGATTACTTGTCATCTTCACCTTCAACCATTTACTCATCATGGTTGCCCATTCTGGTAGTATTAAAAATACAAAATAATCTAGGGACATTGTGATATACATTTAATTTACACTGGCTCCGCAAGGGAACAGCATGTCTAATGAAATAGCTGTCACAGAGCATAAATATTCTCATCAGCTAGAAATGTGAGAATAGTATTTAGCTCTGCTGCTACTATAATGTTGAACCAATGGAGGAAACCCCATAGTTTCTCCAGGACCTTCATGGATACACGGTCAAGGGAAAAAAGCTAGCTCTAATTGATTGGGGGCCATCATGGCTGTTTGTAAACTCAGCAGGGTCCTTGAGACAGAGTGGGAATGTGAGAGGAGAGAGTAATAGATGATACTGTAGTGGAGAGGTGATAAGACAGGGAAATGATAGGCAGCAGAGAGAGGGAGAGAGGAAAAGAAGAGGGAGGGAAAGGGAAGAGAAGGGAAGAATGAAGATGAGGTTTAGAAGGAGCAATGGAAGGGGAAAGAAGGTAGAGGGAATGAAAAGGCACATGAGAAGGAGGGATTGGGAAGGGAGAGAAAGAGGGTGAGCAAGTGCAAATCAGCTCCTGCCAGCCTTCCCTGTTGTATCATCATTAGTTACGTGCATGGCTAACCAGGACACATAGGTCAGATGTTTCCTATCTGGTTCCACCTCCCCAGACAACAGCACTCTATGCAAAGAGACAGCAAGCTCCCGTCCTCTCTTAGTGGAGGCTCTGAGTCCAGCCACGTACTGCTGTTACTGTCAGCAATGCTCTGACAGATACATGACTTGCATACTCAGGAGGGACGCTGCTAACTGCTGCTACAAGAGCTGATTCAGCACTTTACTAGAAAGAAATGTCTTTATTTAACCCCGGCCATGACAGGTTTACAGATGTCTCTGAGATACATGACAGTCAGTTCCCTCAAAGTTATACATTCACTATTTAACTGTAGCGCTGTTAGCCTTAGTTAGTTGTTAGTTCATGCTGTTTTAGCAGTGCACTGATATCAGGTAAACATCGCTGCTGCGTTGTGGGTTGGGTAACAGTGACGCAGGTTTTTCACAGTGAAGGTCCTTTACCCTGGTCTAGCGAGTTGCCACCAGCAGCCTCTCTCAGCAAAGGACGCCCAGCACAGCACAAACATAAACCTGGGACTGAATTAATATGTCTGCCTTTCATCACGTCATTTTGAAAGAATCAACAGTTTTTAATTGCAAGGGGACGGCATGTGGATGGCATGACTTTGTGAAGTGATTGTGAATGATTAAAAATGGATTCACGCAACACATTTTGAAGACTGGTGTGCCCTGAGAAAGTGAAATCTTCAGACGAAGTGAAAGTTTATGTTGTTGTTCTTCAGTCTGACAAAGGCTCACAATGTTTGGCTGAAGAATTAACTCTCAGCAGTCAATCAAATAAAGGACATTTGGGAGTATAAATTTAAAACAGCAAGTAGACATTTTCTTTTCAGTATCCTGCTTACCTTTGTTTTCCGGCCTGTGTTGTAGTTCCATCTCAGCCAACCAGGCCCCAAAGCTACCATGCCCCAATGGTCTCCAGGGAATACAATCAAACTGACCGCAAACAGGCCGCTCCTTTAACAGTCTTCATTAGATGATTGAGCTGAACCTTGGTGTCTTTAATACAGTACTTCCTTTCTTCTCACGCAGTCAGATGCTAACAACAGAAGTAGACTAGAAAAACAATCCCACTCCAGTTTGGGTTTGCTACAGGTATTTCCATTGGCACTGGCACAACACATTGCTGCTACCAGCTGCAACAGTGATGCTATTATTGCTATTTACATGGTAACAAAGGAAAATGAGGAAAGAGTGGTTTAAATAAAGTTTGAAATATATGACCTGTGCTCTTATGCACTGTAACAGAATTGGCTCCTTAAGCTCTCTATAGGGCTAATATTATATGGCACTAACAGGCTGTGTAAAAACGTCCACAGTCTAAATATGTGATCACTTCCTAGACTTTATTTTAAACTCTTGCCCATGTGCCATATTGTACCTTTGCTTTTCTGTGTCATCTGACTCACCCTCTTTTGCCAGGGATTCCAGGGACTCTATACTGAGGTAGGATCATTAAGCTGTCTACCTACGGTAATAGTGAGTCTAAATGTGATAGTATAGTAGGTGTCCAAATTTTTCACAGCTCCTCTTCATGAATGACCTGTGATTGGTATCCATCACTGAGTGAAATTCATGGGCTGTTTGTCATGGGAATCACAGGAGGCTGCACATTTCAGATCAGGTTAGGACACAACCCACAGGTACTTTGACACAAGGTAAACAACAGCAGCTTCTGATATAACAGTTAGTCTTCCCCACCACTATGGGTCAAAGTTGGGGTAAAAATAAATAACTGGGAGACGGGGACAGAGAGGGGGTCCTAGATGGAGCTCTCATCAGGCTGGATGTCCAGCTGTGTGTGCTTCCTCTTCTCCAGGATCCTGTTGAGTTCCTCGGTGAAGGAGTGGTAAAGCGGTGAGGTGCCCTCGGAATCCGCCTGCCTCAGCAGCATGTAGCTGTTCCCGTTCATTTTCCGCAGTACGCTGGGCAGAGTGGCCGACAGCCCGTTGGCGTAGTCCATGTTGGGCAGCGGAGGTGGCATGGGGAGAGGAGGGGCTGGGGGTGGCGTCTTGCTGGGTGAAATCTGGCCCTCCCCTGGAACTATCTGGAGGAAGATGTCCCCCATGTCGTCGATGTTGGGCACTGAGGTGGACCTGCGACCGTGACGGCCATTGCAATGGCTGGAGATTGTCTTAAGTTCAAGATGGGAGCTCCTCTTCCTCTCAGAGGCCCCCAGGATCTGCAGCCCCTGTTGGGGGAACTTGCGGTCCCGAGAGGCGTGTCTGGTGCAGAAGCTCACATAGAGCAGCACCACAGTCAACACCAGACACAGCCCTCCTAAGACAGCCACCAGGGAGATGTACATGGCCTCCATGTGCCTGTAGGTCTGGAATTCTAGCCCTGGAGACAGCGGGACAGGAGGTGAGGGCAGGGGCTGCTCAGTGGGGCTGCTGGTAGAGAAAATGGTTGGGCTGGAAACTGTGGTGGGGTTAGTTGTGGCTGTGGGTTCCACAGGGAAGGACAAGTCTGTCTGCACCCTGACTGTGTACTGTCGAATTGGGATCCAAACAGCATTCTCGACAGCAAAGCAACGGTAAGATCCGCTCTGTTGGGGACGGGCCCCGATGATGAGAAGGCCATCTGTGCCGACGCGGTAGCCCGAACTGAGGCCGTAGCCCTGGAGTTCTCGTCCATTTAGCGTCCAGCGTGGAGTAGCCAGGTTGGAGCGCAGTTCACACTGGAGAAGTACATCGTCACCCGACATCACAGAACGCCTGCGGTGGACCACTGAGGAACAGATGGAGAGAGAGGACAAGAGATGGAGAGACAGATTCAGCGTAAGGAGAGAAGGAGAGAAATAGATTAAAAAAGAAAGTGAGATGGAGATAAAAAAGAGATCAAACAAGAGATGGAAAAGTTAGAGAGGCAAAGTCAAAGGGAAGGAGAGAGGGAGAGAGATGAAGAAGAGAAATACAAGGAGACAGAGACAAATATAGGAAGAGATGTCGGGTTACAGGGGTTACATTTTCAAAGTGGAGGTGAGCAACCTCTACTGCTCAACCTTTCAACATCACTTCTCATCACCATTCATAAGCCTCTGTACATGTACTGAGCCCTGCAATGCAACCAGCATGACCACCTGACCTCCAGCAAGAGAGCAACTGATTAAAATGTGTACACAGGTCTGGGCGATGGGTAAGAGAGGTACACCGAATGAAATCCCTTTAAATGGTTTTCAGGCAGAACATCTTTCTTCACGCCCCCCAAATAGCCCTATATACAGTATGCATGCATACTTGTACGATACTTGTGCGTGTGAATTTGTGTGTGTGTGTGTGTTTTAACACATACCATTTCCTGTGCTGTTCTTACAGCCCCTGCTCCCTCTCAGTATATCCTGGATTAGGTTTGACCTGAAATAAATGTGTTTCAGATTTCTGTCAAAGGTGTACAAAAAGGTGTAAAGAATAAGATAAAAAAAAAAGTGCCCAGATAGTTGAGTGGTCCTCTGCTGCTGCTGGCATAGGATCAAATCCTGTCAGAGCTTTCTCCCCTATATGGTCTCCCTCTCTGCTTTCCAAATGTCTAAATAAACAAAAAAGATACTAAAGGTGAGTGGACTGTCTACAAGAATAGGATAAAAGATTCAATTTAACGCTTTAATAGATTTTTCAACTGATATAGTGTATTAACTTCACAGGAAGTGTATTCTGTTCCATTACACATTTAACACCATATTCATTCTGCCACTTTCTCTGAAAGCAATGCTAACCACCTGCAAACCATAAACCAAATCCACAGGAGAGAGGCTGATGTGTCTGCTGCAGTAATAGAGATTAAGATGTCTGCAACTCACTCATGCAGAGTGAATGAACGGAAGCACAAAACAGTCCCCAGCCCCACTGTGAGCCCAACTCGCCGTGTATGTGTGTGTGTGTGTGTGTGTGTGTGTGTGTGTGTGTGTGTGTGTTCGGGGGGTTGCCATATGCATTTTTCAGGCATGTGCCTCTCCACTTTCCAGTGCTGATTCAAGGTGCAGGAGGTGTGTATTTACAAATCCTGCTGAGGTGAACAGAGCTGATGGGGAAAAGGCATATCGATCGACCCGTTTTCATAGAAATGTTGTTAGAAGGGAAATAATTAGGAATCAAAAAGTGCCTGTGCCACAAAAATGTAAACTGTAGCAAAATGAATAAGCTCCGTTTCAAGATTGAGAACTTCTATAGAAAAGCCATGGCATCATCAGAATACTTACTTCTATATGTAAGCATGAAAAAAATAGTTGAAGGAGGCTAAGGAGCAGAGTGAGAAGGTAGAACAACAGATCAGGCTTGTGGAAACACAGAACATGAAGGCTCAGACTCAGGATTTTTGATGGGTCAACCCTGCCAACCCTCCTATATGCTGCATGCACCACTTTCTATATGCACTGTGAGCCTCCCTGTGTATCTACTTGCCTGTGAGAATGTGCATTCTTGTGTACATGTGTATGTGCAATGAGTGTGTCCAAGTCACATAGCTATTCCCTCACCTCTGTGGAAGAGAAGAGATTTCCACACACGCCCTCCCGTCCCAGCCACAGAAGGGGTCCCTGGAGAATATGCAGTGATAACAGGAGGTGTACCTCTGACAGGCTGACATTGGTGCCTGGACAACTCCAGAGTGGGAGCCCACGTAGATACTCCGCTGTGAACATTGAACATATATGATCAATCTATTTGTACTGTACTGTACTTGCATGTTATACTGTTTGCATGTAGGCCTATGACCTGCTGACCTGCTATTTGATTAATCGTCATTCATTATCATCATCATCATACGTAATCTAGTGGTTCTGATGAATTTGTTGCTCCGGGGAGAAACTGACTGCTGACTACACGTTAGCTTCCCCCCTAAACACACTAAACTTAGATGCAGTTTATGAAACTTTAATTGACAGGGATTGATAAATGAAGCTGTGAACAGCCCATGATTGTCCACACAAATTCTGTGTAGTAAGTTGTTAAGCCAGAACATCATATGAAGGTAGCCGGTAACGATGTCTGAGACAACATCCTTAAATAAATGTCCACTGAATACAGTGGTTTCCTAAAACCTTAAACCATTTGTGAAAACTGCTGCCTGATTACCATTAAGGTGCTATTTAAACCTACTTTCTGGCAATGTCTGGCAGCCCTAGTTATATTAAATGAACTCTACACAATACATACCAGAACCGAGGATATGACCATGCTCTCTATGGGCTGGGGTTTGTCAAACAGTTGCAACTCCTCTGTGATATGCATTTCCCCATCAATCTCTACTGCTTTGTGCAGCCAGCCATCATCTGTAAGAAAACATATAACAATGTTGCGCCAAGAGTGATTAACAATGAATACCAATATAGAGTATGGAATACTGCTTATTTATTATGAAAGCACATTAAATTGCATTGTACAAAACACGCTATAAGTTAAGATTGATTGATTGACTGACTAGTTGACTGATTGATCAAATTCTTGATTGTTTATCTGATCGATCAACAGTGATGCACATGCTACAGCAAAATATAAAATTTCCTCCAAACTCACCGGTTCCCAAAAACAGTACAGTGTAAATGTTTCCATCCAGTGCCGGCACCTTGTGTACTGCTATCTTGACATAGTTGATGCTCCTCTTGAACATGAGTGGGCGCGCCCCTATTGGGTGGACCTGGCTGGCCATCAGTGGGTGCCTCCTAGCGAAAGTGAGGACATTGTCTGGGAGGTCTCTAGATGAGTTGATCCCCTGGGACCTATGCAGATCTGTTATACACTGGAGGGAGGGGGAGAGAGAGAGACAGAGTAAGACAGAGAGAATTAGAGACAGCGAGAGATGATCACAGTGTTTCTTATATAGGTACAAAGAGAACAAATGAGGGAAAAGACTGTGAAAGGAGATACAGCAATATGATACATAACAGGTAATACATGATTGTAGGAGTAAGGGTTGAAAGGATGATCTTACAGATCCGGGTCTCGGCTCTGGAACCTTCCCTGTGTATTCCCTCCACTTTGAGTCCTGGACCTCCATGTATGGCCCCTCAAATGCCTTCTGTATATCTGAGAAGGAGTACTGGCAGATAGCAGACGCTTTGATATTCTTCCTGAAAGACAAGACACATACAGAAGACGTCTTCAGGATTAATAATTCGACATTCAATAAACACCAACAGGTCGTTATCTGGGGAGCAACTGCTACCCAGATCGGATTTCAAACACAACACAGATCATAAGCTCCCACTGACAGGCAAAAAGTAAATAAGCCAAGAGGCGTTCTGTAAATTATTCACTAAACGCTGTGGGTGTGGGGGAGTGGGTTTTGACACTCATCTTTTCCCCGTGGATCTTATCAATTTTGTCTTGAATGGAATTATGGGTGGGGAGCCACTGACAGGTGTATAATTCTCTTTCCTTATCTCCGGTTACCTGCATTCAAATACCAACTCCCTTCAGCCACTCCACAGGAAATTAATTGTTACATTTTTTTTTTTAAAAAGTGGTTTAACAACACACTGGAGTGAAAGACCCTCTCTCTGTGAATCATAACGGAAATAGCCTCAGTTGTGGTTTTGGTAGAACGCCTATCAAAGAATGGCTTTGTTCCACAGAATAACGACAGCATGGGTTGAGAGGTGGGAACCAGGTGACCCTTAATCTTAAAACCCTAAAGGTGAGATTAGTGATGGGGGAAAAATGTCTGAGTCACATTCTTCAGCCCATTGTGTGCCCACCTCAGCCTTCAAAACCATTCGAGTGCGAAAAATGAGATCAAACTGAAACCAGAATCTCTCTTCAAAACTAGTGAGCAGTGTTGCTCAAGGGCTTACTCATTCTTACTCACTTGAGTGTAACACATAGTGATGGCTACTAGTCATACAGGTGTACATGTTTTTATGAAGCCAACGTAAAGAGAGAGACAAGAAAGAAAGAAAGAAAGAAAGAAAGAAAGAAAGAAAGACAGACAGTGTAGCATGGGAAGGATAGACAGACAGATCAAATTTCCACAAAAAGGAAGTGTGGAAGTATGAAATGGAGAAAGAGAGAGAGAGATAGCATTTCTGGTTCATTGCACTGATATCCTCTCCATCTGAATCTAAATACCCTTGGGACAGTTTTATGCAGCATGACTCTGCATATCAGCATGAACACACACTCGAGTCGCTGCCAGCTATTCTACTGGCTGCCATTGTCCTCTGACATTGTCACATCAGCCCTGAAAGCAGCTTGGCTAGGTCTCTTTTGCTAACTTAGTGAAATATTTAATTCAACATCTTAAAAAAAAATGATAATCTGCATCCATCATTTGTGTTCGTGATGTAATCATATCATTAGTGATGATGATGTCATCACGATAGTATGTATTATTTTGATTAAAACCATATGAGACTAAAATTTACTGCCACACTGAAGACTCACTAGAAGACTGGCTGAATTGCTGTCATTGCTCAGACAATAAAACAATGGGTTTGATAGGGCAACAATGATGTTTAACACCATAACAACACTAGCAGGGTGGTCTAGTGGTTGGAGAGACTATCCCCGAACCGGAACGTCACAGATTTGATCCCCACAACAGCCAATGTATCCCCTGAGCAAGGCACTAAACTCCTACGTGTTGACTAAGTGTAATATAAAACAAGTTCAAGCAGCTTGTCTAGTAGATGAAGTCCAAGTCTTCTCTTACCATTCCAGGCCAAAGACACCATAGAAGATGCTGCTGTGTGCGTCTCGCCCCTGCAGGACAAACATGCTGCGTAGGATATTGAGGTGGAGCTCATAGTCTGGGACAGAACACACCATTCTGGCCTTGAGGAAGGAGGTCCACTTCCTCTGCAGGGTCCTCTGGCCACCCCAGTCACCCTGCAGACAGAGGAGATGAGGAACAATGGATGGATGGATAAGCAAAGTCATTCGCTAGTGCTGATACAGAGATACACTTTCAAGTCACCCGCAAGCTCTCATAGTTATATACACACCAATGGACACAGAATCTACATGCAGATAGGAGATAGATAGAGAT
>OOFE01050038.1:32457-43102 GCA_900323365.1 Monocentris japonica
ATGCTCACCAGTGATGCACTGACTCCAATCAAGAGAGACTGCTAGTGTATAATGCAATGGTGATGTCAGCACAGCAGTGTGATGTGATGGTGATTACTCCATCATGCACAGCCATAAAGAAAGATAGGAGAAAGAGAGAGTGAGAGAGAGAGAGAGAGAGAGAGAGAGAGAGAGAGAGAGAAAACAGCCTCCTGAATCTCCAGGAATGGTTGCTGGGCATGCTGTCTGGATGGGAGACACTGATCGAGAGTGAAATGAGGTAAGAGAGAAAGACAGGAAGAGGGGGAGAAGGAGGAAGAGTGGAAGAGAGAGAGAGGGGGAGAAAGGGAGAGAGGGTTTGCCATTGGAGGTGGGCGGGTTGGTGGGCTTTTAGTTTGCCTGGCAACAGTGGCATGGCAAGAAACCCCTCAGTAAAGAAACCAAGATTACAGACACCCACAATGGCACAACCAACCACTAGTTCATTCAGTGATGAAATTACTCTAAGAGGAGATTGACAACTCTGCTTAGAAATCGAGAGCAGAGAAACCCCATGAATCCATTTATGCAACGGTTTGACTCTGTATCAGTGTACTTAAGCCTTAATAATGCATCCATTTAGGTACCACCAATATTCAGTACCTACTTGCTTTGGCCCTTTTCCATCCATAACCTTGCAGGCACTATGAATCCATGAACGTATGTATGTGTGGCCTTTGTTAGGTCTGGACAGTACACTCAACCAAGCCCACTAAGACCACTGATATGATTTAGGTTTGACCCTGTGCGAGTGTCTTTCTCTGACCTTGCAGATGCGGGCTACCCTGGACACCTTGGTCTGGCTGGGATAGGCCATCTGCTCCTGGCTCCTCTCCGTGAAGAAGAAGTAAATCTTGTCATCGTCGCCGATAGAGCTGTTGATGCTCTCCTTCAGCAACACAGAGCCCACAAAGTCTGCCTCTGTGCGCGCACACACACACACACACACACACACTATTAGCAGCCCACAAAGTGTCTCCTAGGAAACCAGACACTAGATGGAGCTTTTAGGCATAATTGAATGGCCACAACTAAGCCAGTTTGATCTGTAATGCATTTTTTGATGCAATTTATATTTTCAAATGGGATTTCAACTATTGCACGAGTGATTCAGAGAGCCAACAGAACTATTTTTGTATGAGAGCAAAAAAATCTGATGAGATCAAAATGTGCGAAATGTCAGTGAGGTTTGGTCCACTGAATAGCTGGAAGTGATATTATGCACACCACTGTCTGTCTTCAGGTGTTATGCAGGAGGTCAAAACACAAGAACAGAAACAATACAAAAAAAAGAAGAACGATGCCGTATGTCTACGTATATTTGTGAGTATTGGTCATGTGTTGCACCTACCCAGAAGCCACCTGGTGGGGGCCTCCTCTGTCCTCAGTGTGGGGAAGGGGAAGTTCCTGCGCACATCTGGAGAGCTGCGGAACTCATACTGAGAGGCAGTGAACATCTCACCATCTGATAGACAGATCACATGACATGTCAGTGGATAGACGAAGAAGAAAATGTTGCCAAATCAGATCAGAGGAGTTGGAATCAGATGTAAATGAAAGCTGATGGACATACTGCAGAGTAGATGCATAAACTGTGACCCCAGCAGCCATCAATTAGACTTACAACCCGGCATGCTCAGGGGTCAATTTGTTTAAATTTAACTAAGGGGATGTTTGGGAGGATGTTTTGGTTTAAAATCTATTTTTAACAACGTGGATGCATTACATATTCAGTGTTAACAAGAGAGATGCTGTCACCTCGTGTGCCCTCTCAAACGGCATGATCACATTTCCTGCATAGCACCTGCATATTGCTTTGACTACCCCACAAATTTGTATTTACTGTAAATTTACTGTAAATGCAAATTTGTGTTGCTTACCCACAAGGAGGCCAGTGTATCCCTTGGCTGGGTCATATGGGCACCTGTCTCTCCCCTCCTCGAAGCCTGATGAGAAGCTGAAACGCTCTGCATCCTTTCAGAGGCAGGTGGGACAACAGTCATTTGTTCAGTTCAGTTCAGTTCAATTCAATTCAACCAACGCCCCCTCCCTTGGCATGTATATTTCAGATACAGTATGAACATATTCAGTAGAATTTCCTGTTAGCTTGAATTGTACTTTAAATACAGAATTATTGAAAATAAAACAAAGGAGCTCTTACTAGATAAGCACAGAGGGGCCTGAAGGCGTGTGTTCCACAGACATACAGATGAGTTTCATTGTACCGCTGCAGGAAGCGGATGTGATTGTAACACTCTGTCTGCAGGCAGCAGGGAACAAAACAGAACAGCACTAAAATAAGCAAGGCTACACAGAGGCTATTCCATGAATGGGGGTAATTTCTGCCCCTGCAATTAAAGTTTCAATGCTCAAACTCCAGTTTCATTTTTTGGGGTAATAAGGAAAGTGGAAAAGGAATCAGCTGGAAAGATTATATGCCATTTGGGGTAATTTGAACATCACAAAGCAGAACTGTGTTTTAGTGACATTCTCCAAATAATGCTCGATAAATGAAATAAATACAACAACAATGTTCTAACAAGAAGAACTGTCTTATTCAGACTGTGTGTGCAAACAGCACTGCAGCGTGGTACCTGATTGTCTTTGCCTTTGTTAAGACACTGCTTCTTCTGTTCAACGGAAGCTTCCCAATCAATCTGCAAACAGCGAGGGGTAGTAATGACCACTCAGTCAGCAAAACAGGAAGAAAAAAAGGATATATAGATAGCAAAGAAGAAAAACAGGCGTGTGTATTTGTGTGAGAGACAGAAAGAAAGGAGAGTAAGAGAAGGATGGAGTAAAAGACAGAAAGGCAGGGAGAGCAAGACAGTGCACTTCTGTCTTAATTTTCTGGTTGCACAGAAAACACGCTAAAAAGACTCTATTCAGTAACCCTTGAATAAATGCCTGGTGCATTTAATCCAATACCACAAAATTGGAGGAACAAAATGGGATTTGCTCGATCTGTTTAAGACTATTGTTCGTTTGTACCCTTTAACACTTGAAAAATAGGAGAAAACTTGTGAAATGGGCTTTGCCTGTTCATTGTAACAGTAGCAATCATGTGGTGAACTGTGAAAGAAGCTTGCAGCATCTTGGCACTCACCGTTAGGTTTCCAGGGGTGGAGATGTTGGAGGTGTCGAGTGCATACAAAACTCCTCTCCCTCCCACGTACAGCAGCCCGGCCTCCTCCTCCAACAGCAGGGTACTGTAGTTCTGGGAAGAGCCCCTGAAACGCTCGCTGCCCAACACGCCTGCAAAAATATGAGGACACACACATTATAACAAAGATGGTAATTCCATCCTGATGCCCAATCATACCTCATGGCTATTACAATAAAAGTGTGAAAGAAATATATTTTACAGGCAATTTTTATGGTAACATCATTTTATATGCAGGATAGTTGCTGGCAAAGTGGCACTAAAACGCAACTACTCCTAATCTAATTTAATGCGTTTAGCTGAAATTTATTAACCATAGCATATAGAATAAAGTTAGAATACACTCCCACTGGCGAATGCTCACTCCAATATAGCAGGTTGCATTGCTGGCTAACTATCTATACTCCCAGCAGTTTAACTGTGCTGGTCCACCGGCCCTTCCAGCTCCAGTGGGCTGTTCTCTCTCCATCACATTAAATGAACAGGAGAACAGATTGACTGCGACAAGCGTGCAGGAACCACCACCACCACAGTAAATCGATTGGTGGGAGATGAATATAAGTTCTCTTATTACTGGGAGCTGGGACACGCTCCCATCAATTCAGAACACACAGAGAAGGAGGAGGGGGAGAGAAAAAGAGAGAAAGAGTGAGTATGAGAGAGAGAGAGAGAGAGAGAGCAAGAGAGAGAGAGAATGGAGAGGAGGATGTGCAGCAATTAATATGCCCATCTGCACTCTGCTGACTCACACTCCTCTGTGTAGCATTTTTCATCCCTCCCTCTCAATCCCTACCACTGTTCTGTAGATCTCCAACAATACCTCTCCTTTCTGTTTTCTTTCTCCTATCTTCTACATTTCTTATACCGTACATGGATCTCAACCCGCATCAAACTTTTAGTGCAGATCAAAGCACTGTAAACCTCCTGCTGCACTACCACTGAGGGAGATCCTCCACACCCACCAAGAAACAACTCCTCCTTTTCCCTGTCTCACAGGAGCAAAGCAACCTGCCCCCATTTCAGAGGTGCTGGACCAGGGTGTGATAAAATATTTAGCTTTGCAATGGGCAAATGATCTATTTCCTTGCACCGAAGACAAAAGATTCAATGACCCAAAATTAATAGGTTGTGAATATTTTCCATGCTACACAATATGCAGTGATGGAGATAACCCTAATTTTCCCCACTTACTGTATGAACCTCCCTCCCCCATTACACACATTCACACACATACATGCACACAGCTGATGATGATGATGATGCTGTGGCAGTATTGCTGATGAGATTTGGCAGTACTGGGGCAAGTTTCCTGCTGAATGCCCTTAAATTTGCCTCCCCTGCGTCCCCATCCCCACATTCTGTACAATCTACCCAGCGATCACTCCAGTGACCCCTGTCTCCATCCCCAGAGCATCTCTGTTGTTGAGTTTTCCCCCACAATCATGCTAGGTACATTCATTTGGTGTCCTAAGACACCTCTGGTAATTCTCAAATGATAAGAATTTGGAGCTGTTCACGCCTGGCCGTCTCCAGGAATTTGGGCCAGGAAATTGTGAAAATTGTCAATGGTACTACTACTGCTACTACTACTGTTGATGATAACAATGAGAACGATGATGATGATGGATGACTCGACTCTCCCACCAGCGTGTCCGATCTTGCTCAGTACAAAGTAATCACAATCAAATAACTGTTTAGAGATTCCCCTGGAAGGAATGACTGGCTGCTTGTCTAACCATCACAGGGACACACTGGGTAATGACACCCCTCAACTCTCCAAATGACCACAGACTGAGTCAGATTGCAGCTCCTATCTCTCCTACCACCCACCTTCCTTCATGCCTACCTACTATATTGGTTCTGTGGTTGACAGCCAGCCAATCACAGGGACTCTCTCATTGGCCCAGAATTATGCTATCATCTTACCTGTCATGCCTGTCACAGCTTAATTATATGCAGGCAAATATGAATGACATTGCATATTGTTCCTTTTGGAGAAAAAAAATACAAATCTTCAGAAAAGTCAACCTTTCATGGTACTGAGAGCAGTGATATTTAAAGTGCTATGTGTAGCATTTTAACATCAATAAATCATTACACATTCATTTTAAGACAATCCTTCAATTTATTGGGGCATAATAAAGGCTTTAGTCAGATTTCCTTTTTTTTCAAACTGCTCATGTCAAAGGTCACCAGACGCAGTGACCTGGATGTTGTATTTACAAAGCAAAAAACATGGCACAGTGCAGCGGAGTGGGGAGTAGTAGACCAAGTATTAAATGAATCCATGTAAACCAGGTTATTAGAGAAATCAGGTTACTTCGAACCATGTAAATGTTCAATAAATAACAAAATAATAAAACAGTGCCTTAAGCTTATTACCCCAGTGATTGGGGGTATTGATGATCATGTAAAGGATTTTGTGGGAAATCTGTTGGAGTGCGTTAGGGCACAAAGGGAGATTGTATTATAGCACAAAACCGGAGGAGGGCGCTGTTCTTCCAGCACAAATTAAGCAAAAACTTTCAGAGTTTCTCACGAAGGTAGATGCTGGAACAAGTGAAAGGCTGATGGTAAAAATAACTTCCAACATGTTTATCCTCTTCAGTAAAGCAAAAGAGAAAGTGCATGTTGAGCGACGCCAGTGAGGGGGAGGGGAGACTAGCATAGCTAGCATAGCTTTATATAAATTTGGTCTTGGATGTTTATTTTTTTGTTTTCTGCATTAGTGTTCTACATTACTGCTCTTTATAGTATTCTTTTTAATATTTAGAAACTTTTCATTTCATTATTTTTGGCAACATCTTTGCTTTTTTACACGTGCCTAAGACTTTTGCACAGTACTGTATGTGCATATGCGGAATTGCAATACACAGCCAAAAAGATCCTGGGCTATATGAGAGCTAAAACATAGACACAACACTGAAATCACATCAGCTGCTCAGTGGGAGTCTACCAATCATCAACCATGGTCTCCTTTGTTTACAGTAATTATGCCAAGGTACAACAATTACTTTGCCATGGATACATTTATGTATCCATAATTCTGCAACTCTCAACGAAGCCCTACCACTAAGCACTCATTTTTTAATTTTTTTTTAAGAGTGTGCGACTGTCCCTTATTATTTCTAAAAGCCAGTCAACCACAGCTATGAGTGGGCAATGAGCAGCTCCTCTGACGAAGCCAAAGGTCAGGACATGCCAGGGGGGATGCATGTGAAGGGGTGGGCTTTAAGATGAGGGGGCAGCAGTCACGCAGCAAGGCACCCTCTCTTCCACACACACACACACACACAAACACACACAAAAAAATACAGAAGTGACAAAACATCCTCCTCATGGGAACATTGCCTATACTCAGAGATCATGCTTAAAGAAAGAGTCGTGCAAACACAATGACAGCCCAAGGCAATGTAAAGAGCTCACTACTCATGACTCATCCACGAGTGAGCACGGGCCTTGGGTTCTATCTTATAAAAATAGTGGCCGAATGATATAACAAGCGCGATTCTGGTGAGAAGGACTATGATGACATAGGAAATGTCCCTGGCTCAAGGCAGCAGTGGCAGAGCGACCTTGGTCTTAGTCCTGGCATGACTGGTGTGTAACATTGGCACATTTTTGGACACCTGCTACCTCCTCATTTTTTTTGATAACAGACCCAGATTTATGAAGGAAATTTAAGTCATCACACAAGTGAAAATCAATGGGCCGCAAATACAATCTTGCTCCAAACCAAATCTGTCAACTAAGTGAATAAAGAAGAAAACATCTCTGTCTCTCTCTCTGTCTCTCTCTCTCTCATGGGAGAGAGAATTATACTTTTCAGTCTATTTTTTTCAGTGTTAGAACAGATGACTGATTATGTGGGGTTACCAACCATCAAATGTACCCTGGCCTGAGGCCTCTGTTATGTACACACACACACACACACACACACACAGACATTACCTTGTGCTCTGCTACAAATCGATGAGGAGAATCAACAGAGCATCAGGGCGTGCCAGAAACCTCTCAGCCTGCTGGCTGGTTTCTGTTTACTGTTGTCATCATGTACGTGTGTGTGCTTGTCTGTGTGTGTGTGTGTGTGTGTGCGTGTGTGTGAGTGTGTGTGTGTGTGGGCTTGTTTGTGTGTATGTTCAGTGTAGGTAGCAGCACGTGGATGAGGGTAAGAGGTCAAATTGACTGCCCCTCAGAAACATCTGTCAGCTTTTCCAGTGGGTACACCCACATACACACACACCACACTTACTTTACCCTTCAACTGCGTTATTGAGAATGAGTGTGAGCATCTCTGTCAGTGACTCACAAGATCTGAGGAGTGTGCGTTGTGTGTGTGTTTGCCAGAAGTCTGAGTGAGTGTGGCCCAACATTGAGCCATCACAGGTGGCGTATCACAGAATGTGTGCACTCATGTTCAGACATATTTGTAATCCGCCATGTGGGATCCAAGAGCATAGTAAATCCAGTGTGTGTGTGTGTATGTGTGTGTGTGTGTGCCTCACACTCAATGCAGTGTGTGACTTCCTGGGTGACTCACTGATCACTCGTGAGGCCCTTTTTGACTGGCTATGGCAAGCACATGATACACACACGCACACACACACACACACACACACTCATATAAAGTTTTGGGTGCAATGCTGGGAGGAAAGCACACAACCTAACCACTTCTGACAGTGTGAGACCTGTCAGCTGCTGTCAACTCCTATCAACATTATATAAGCACACACTTCATTATCAGGCTTGAAAGACGCTGACCATGCCTCTCTATTATCAGGCAAAAATACTACACATTTACACTTTGTATTTAGTGTGCTATGGTAAGTATCTACTATATTGTATTAGTATATACTTTAATGGATTGATCAAAACAGCAAGTCCTTAAAAAAGAGATTTCAAAATTGATATGCACATTTACATGCATTGTATGCCTTAAAGTTTCCCCTCATATGATATAATCCACCATTTCATGAGGAATCTCAAGGTATATATGGCAAAATGGGAACTTCCTAGTCAGATGCCTGTGTACCCACTTCTTCATGAATAACGTTGTCACCCACTGTCAGCAAAAAACAAGCTTGTTAAGCATCACGCCAATAGCCACAGTGTCACACTTGAAATACTGAAATACGTTTTGCTGTACTTGTGTCACAATCTAACCCTTTCACAAGACTTTGTTTTACCAGGAAAATTGCAGAGTGAGATGAAAGACAGCCAAGACTTTCATCTCAGCAAAGAAGTGCAAACCCGCATACAACACCTAAATAGTCCCAGTGCTATTTCAGGTCTAGGTAGACGCTATCAGTGTAAGATCCCGTCACAATCACACAGCAGCACCATCACAGGGGAATGGATCAAAGCACCACCACTCATGGAAGCCTCAGAGAGGATTTTAGGGTCCATCCCACACTTCTGTCACTGAGATGTCGCTACAGAGAGGGAAACATATCTGTCAATTCTGCAATGCAATGCAAATGAACTGATGTCTCATCGTCCACAGGGCTGAGAGTGAGATTAAATGATTTCAGCAGAAGAAGCCACTGCAATGTAAGAAAATCATGTTTGTCTGGCAGTTGCTCAGCCTGTATGCTAGGACAATAAGAGACTTTTTGGTCTCTGAGTGAAGTAGTGAAGGAATCTTACTACCAGGACCTCTTTTGCCCTCTCAACTTGTCATGGCGACAGCAGACAACTTACAGTGCATCAATATTTCAGGCCTGTATTACTTCAGGTCTGGTTGGCAGAGGCAGAAAGAGCGGACTCCCCATGGGTACACAGTTGAGTTCAGAACCCAGTCAGGTATCAATCTCACCACAGGGAGAGGCAAACAGGCACTCCCACAGACAGACACACACGCACACACACACACAAGCTAAAAGAAAGGCCTAAAGAAAGCTATGCATACTAGGATTTCTGAAATACTATATGTTATAAGCCCTTTCCAAGGCCCTTCTAATAAATCTGGACTCTCTTTTACAGCATGTCCTTGTTCCCCCACTCACACAGGCCATCTGTAAAGCATACTGTAAATTAATGAGCGCCTCCTCACCCCAACTGTGAAACACATTATAAATCCTCCCACAGAGTCAAGCTAATACAGCTGACACGCTCCCATAGGTAGTGGTACAGTTCAGCCAACTCCACCCACATACAACATACATCCTTTTTCCATATGCACTCCAGTCCAGTGCCAGGCAGACACATCATCTTTATGAGGTGTTACTCTCCATCGCCCACAGAGTGACATCTGTCTCCAAAGGGAAAGTGACAGGGGGTGCATCTGTGCAGATTTTAGATGTGACTACATGCATGCCCAAATGCCCACACACACACACACACACACACACAAATGCACACATAGAAATGTGCACACACACACAAGGATGCGCACACGCAACTGCACTTGTACGCATGCAGATGCACAAAAACTAGCACATACATGCACACATACTGAAACACATGCAGACGCACACACATAGTGCATTCTCGCATATACTTGCACACATCCCCTGATAGTTAGAATGTAGGTCAAGGACATCTTTCTATGAGGGCAAGGAGAAAAATGGGATCTGTGATGGCAGTTTGGCTCTGGCTGCAGCACAGAAAATCACCCACACTGAGCAGAGTATGTATGATTTATAATCCAACACAGAGTGAGAGCATTGAGATGTATAAATAAATAGCCTGGGGCATAACAAATGGGAGTGGGGGCTTTCAGAATAGACAATGTCAGTGGAGAATTCTGTGTGTGATATCACTACAAACTTGCTTAATGAGGCTTAATTAATTATAGTGCTGCCCCATCTAATGAACCCTTCAGAGTTAATCTAGTGTGTCCTTTTTATTTGGTTCATACAGTGACTGATATTCGTAATCAGTCCAATCATCCACAGTAGACAGTGATACACTAGTAGCCATCAAAGTAGTCACAAATCCAGCATCTATGCATTTCCAATCCTGCATCCTGTATTAGTGCTGCAGCGGCTATTTTTGACATTTTTCTTCATTATTGTTGTGTAGCACAATAAAACCACTATATTGTGATAAAACCTGGACCAAAGGACCACTAGTCAGAGCATTTCTTTACGTGAAAGAAAAACAAATTTTCTAAATAATTCCTCTCAAGATGGAACAACAGCGCAGCGATAATAAAGAAAGCACACAGCAAAAAGTAGGACTTCTACCATTACTGCCTCTGCAATATTCTAATTCCCCTGAGTAATTATGACTCAGAACGCCAAGCAGCATATCCCATCTCCAAAACATCACTTCACACTGCAACAGTCTCCATAGTTCTTACGACATTGCACCGGAGCGCAAGCAGCGGCGATAGAGCCAGCCCTCTTCACTCCACCTCTCCTCTAATAATACTCGTCCTCTGAGGACTGAAGAGTAGTGGAGAGGGGTGGAGTGGAGGTACAGTACAGCCATCGGACGAGGCTGCCAGCACCGGAGTTCCCT
>OOFE01050038.1:43136-82140 GCA_900323365.1 Monocentris japonica
GGGGGGGGGGGGGTTAAGGTAGGAGGAAGGCAGAGGTGCTGATGATGTGCGTAAATACCAACTCTTTGTCCAAATACACCTATTCAGCAGTATTTTCTACGCAGGCACTAATCAGGTGTACCGTTCAGAGGTTTATGGGAGCTGAGAGAGTGCTTCTTGTCTATTGTTTCATTAGAGATGTGTGGTGAGCTGTGTGATCTAGGACAGGGCTTGAGAGAGGCGATTAATAACTCTGAGGATGAAGAAGCTCTCTTCGGGGCCAACTTCAAAAAGTGTGCCACTTGTATGGGGGGGCGCGGGGGAGCCGGAGCAGCATCAGTGTTGAATAAGGACATTGAGGTGTGTGTTTGCTCTATGTGTTTGTATGCATGAGCAAGGGTGTGTCTCTGTGCATGAGTGAATGAGTTAGTGAGAGTGTGGTAGTTAATGTGTTCATGTACGTATGTGTGTGTATATGTGTGCATCTGCAAGGTCCTGTACCTTACCTTTGTAGAACACAGTAGTCCTGGGGGTGACATCCAGGTCCAGGGAAGGGCTGAAGGGGAAGGCCCGCAGCTCTGACAGGCTAGCAAGGAATAGTAGGAGCCGCAGTAGGAGGGGTCGGACTGATCTCTGGTCCCCCATATTTAACAGACTGACTTGGTCCAAGCGTAGCCTCTGTTGCACACAATTTGTAACAATGAGTGCCTCCTCTGTCAATCTCAGCAGGCAGATGCAGGCTCTAGCTCATCCTCGGGCTGCAAACAGACTCAGTCTACAAAGAAGAAAGAGAAAAAAGTAATGTAACAGATGTACTGGCTGTAACTAAAACATAAATGCTTCAGCATACCCAACTGAAGGCTAAAAGTTCAGGTCACATAACAAGGGCTAGGGCATGGAGAAGACAATGGGGAAATATTTGTCGTACAGTACTTCTTACTTCTCTTATGCACAGCGGTACCAGTTGTGGTGTAGAAGTCACACTTTTTATGACTCTTTCATTACACCCGGCCATCAGTATATCTTGTGATGCCTCGGGAAGTTTTGAAATATCTTGAGAGACCTTGCGGACATAGACATTTCAAAACACACGATAGGTGGGTAGAATGGACTTTGGTGACGTTTGCTGACAAGAGACATTGTGGCTTACTTGAATAGGTGTGTGTGTGTGTGTGTGTGTGTGAAGTTCTTTAACTACCCTGACTACATGAGTTGAAAATCACTTGCTGATTACAACTAGTTCGCCAAACTGAATGAGTAAGGTGCTGTTACATAAAAGACAATTTAAAAAGTTTTGGGGTTGAAATAATGCGCCTGATATTGCAACACACAGCTCCACTTCATAATTAGCTGTGTGCACGTTGGAGCTGAATGATGGATAATCTGGTGATTAGGCCCCATGCCATCAGCACAATCTCCGCCTGGCTGCCCACTCTCTGGCTCTGTCACTGATCAAAGGGCCATGAATCCGTGAATCCCGCTCCTCTGCACGGTGACACGGGAGAATTCACAGCTTAATGTCCACTGCTGCTGCTGCTAACCGCTCACAGCATGAAACACAATGAGGCTAATGACCTCGGTGTTAGCAGTATGGGTGCTAAACTTGTACAAAACCAACCTATGAGATTACAAAGAGAGAGAGAGAGAGAGAGAGGGAGGGAGACAAATAGCCTGAACTGCAGGATTTTCCAAAACATTTTGGAGCAACAGTGCAACAGCAGAGCAGCAACCATCTGTGTGACCTTTATTACATATGATCATGTGCTGTCCTAACCTTTTGTGCGTAGTCAACACTGTTGTCTGGCAAACATGCAAACAGGCAAAATGGTGCCTTTCAGCTATGGTGTAACACAGCAAATAGCGTACAAGCCGGCACCCTGGTGAGAAGGCAGGGAGCTCTGGCGTGTTTTGTGGCCTGTGTTGTCCTCATGTGTGGCACAAAGCAAACACACCATTATCACCTCCTCCTGCCTTTGTGTTATGAGTGCTGTTGCAGGTTGCACAGGCGTTGACAGCATGTTGGTGCCTCACTGACAACTAGCATGGAAACTCCACAAGGAAAGGTAAACACATCTGTCTTGGCAGTGGCATGACTAACATGTCATGGATGAGGGGAATCAAACAAAACAGCAGGTTGTGTCTGAAGCACTTTTTATTTGGCAATGTCAATCAATATCTTCCTGTTTATTGGTCTGTAGAGCTAGGTTTGCAGCACATCTGCTGGTTTGAGATTTGGAAAGTTGGCGGCCAGCTGTAGCCTCAATTCTGTGATAGTTTCTGACCTCATTAGTGACCTCCAGAATATGAAGAGATATCATACAGAGTATAACACAGCTCTTCCCCAGTATGAACATCTGTCAGGCAAGACAGAATGAATGAATGAATGAACATTTAGCCTAATATTTCTGCAGACAACTCAAGAAACTAAGGTGAACTGTCCTTGTCTTTCCTCTCAATTTTGGAACTGATCCCATTAAGTACAACAAATTGTGATACCCTTGAATATGTTTGTGTTAGCTTCATCAACCAAATGCAAAGGAAAATCTCTTGCAGAGTGTGCAACTAAATTTCCTGAAAAATGCACAATAGATATACCGCTGTGGGGCTTAGGCATACATGATACTTACACATGATATGTAAACATGATATACTTTTCCTCAGCTGAGAGCTGAGGAAAGCATGAACCGTTTCCAAAGAGATTAACCACATGGGAAAGGAGGAATGAGTGGGTTCGCCCTGTGTGGCACATTCATTCTGACATGGAGAAATCCTCAGACAAATCTCATCTGAGAAGTATGAATTATTGCGTCTCATTTTGTAGCGGAAATATACAATTTATGAGTGAATTATTGCTCCCTGTTCGAGTCTATAAAATAATTATAGCTGGCAAAACCCCTATGCCATATCATGCACACTCACACATAACAATAACTATTTGGCAAGATTTATTCTAGTTTAATTAAAGTGTCATACCACTGCATTTCAGTATTTAAAAAAGCTTTTCCTTTGCCCTAGGAAGTTTGGTCTATACTGATGAACATCCACTATTGTTCCCTGGAGTTAATTTGCAGGAGGTTGACTAGCTAATATACCCTTTCTTAGTATAGATTATTAAAGTCGCCCACCCCCTAATCGGTGATGGCACACCAATTTGTATCTTCAGGGGTCCCCTGGTTTCTACATTTGAGAGAGCATGAAAAACACATGTGAGTGGCATTCCACTTTAAGACATCATTAAAATGCCTGGTTTTGAACCCTGAGGATAAAGTAGGTACTGAACAATTAATATGTGATCAACAAACAAGAGGAGGAGGATGATACTGAATCCATGATTTGTTGTGATTTGCTCTCCCACCCCCACCTCCTCCCACAACCCTCTAGAGTACATGCAGATCATGTAATATACTGTATATGGCATCCCTGCAGGTGAAGACTGCAAATCAAAGTGGTAACTGCTGTCTATTTTTCACATTCTGATGTGAAACAGAGCTACTTAGGACACCAGAGAAAATTTAGCCTAGAAAATCAGGATGAGAGAAATCTGATGTTACAGCACCATCTCGTCCCCTTTCCCATCTCCTCTGCCCCCGTTGAATGGGTGAGTTCAACATCTGAGATTAACAGTTCAATCATCCTGCAGCTCCCTATTGGATGAATTTATAATACTAATTTCAGATCAAAGTTACAGTTCATCCCACTGCTGCCATGTTTTCTCAGAGGTTTTGATGGATAAGTTAGAAATGAACCTATAACTACAAACCATTCTGACTTATTGATTAATCTAAATAAAAACGGGCTAATCCAAACACACACACACACACACACCACTGCAAAATAATAGACACTTGTCGTCTGGCATAGATAGATAGACAGATAGATAGATAGATATAGGATGACCCCCCCTCCCACACACACACATACACCACCACAACCTCCCTAAAGTAAAAAATTAACAAAGCTGGAAACAAACAGTGTCGTTATGTTATTTTTTCCTAACCTATATTCGACTTCACACCCTGGTCCCAATGCAGCCAGGTAGATAGGTGGGTCGAGGGCTGAGCAATGAGCTAGGCGATGACATATGTGGGGAAAATACTTCTACATATAATAGCCTACACATATCGGTTTATTAATGCAACTTCCGCGAACACAGGCTGAGCAAAAACCGACCTACCACTTGTAGACCTTCAGATGGGATAAAAGCAGAGGGGTGTAAGAAAAAAAAGCACACACAAAAACATTCATTCGTGTCCATGTGCACCTGTCCGACCAGGACTGCAGTACGGAGAAAGAACAAAGCACACTCTTTAAGTCACCTTCACCTGGGTAGAAATGCGTATAGTGTGTGTGTGTGTGTGTGTGTGTGTGTGTAAATAGATAAAGAGGGAGAAAATAACGCATCTTCAAGAAGACACGCTAAGGACTCACCTGGTTGTCGCTGGCTTTGTGGAGTCAACGAAAATCCTCCGTAGTGTCCTAGTGCTGAACACCGGGCGACTCTGCGCTGTTATCCAATCCTCTCTCTCTATCTCCCTCCCTCCCTCTCTCTCTCTCTCTCTCTCTCTCTCTCTCTCTCTCACTCACACACACACACACACACACACACTCACATTCTCAATAAATTTCGCAGCCCATGTAGGTCGAACTTCCTTCCTTACATCTATGGCTTCGCGTTGCTGTTATATTATATTTTTTTCTTTATTTTTTTACACCATAGGAGGAAAAACAGCATAAAGTACCATAAGGTCATTAAACTCACTGTTGAAGAACACAAAAGTCCCAATAGGTCCCAATAGGAATACTACTGGAATATTATAGTGGCACCATAGCAGATTACAAAAGATCATAAAGTGGCCTATAAACTCATTACTGACGACCGCACACACAATCTATAAATCCCTATAGGAAAACTATATTTTATTGTTTCGCAACAGTAAGGTGAAACCTGCAAAGTCTAATCAGTTGATGATCATTTAGGTTCAAATCTAAAAGTGGGCTGTATAGTTAGTTGAGCAGTTTAGCAGCGTCTCAGTCTGCGCATCGCGGCTGCCGCCTGCTGGGGAAGAGGTGGAAACTCACCGCAAGTCTGCGTAGAGGGCTTTACACTATTGCCTCCAAATAATACAAATAATGATGCTGCTGATGATACTTTTCTTTTCTGCCTCCCACAGGGTCAGCACCTCTGGAGCTGGTAGGGATTCAACATGTTGCTCTAGGACACTTCAGCAGAGTAGATGCTTGGGACTTGAACGCAGGTCAACCAGGAAGGACAGTCCCTCCAACCACTAAGCTGCCCCAAATCCACCTATTTATCAAGATTTTGTTGAGGCAGAGCTCTAAATTACATTTCCTACATGCTAGTATTTTGCCTTATAATATACCTCCATCTTACAGTTTACAGTTTTTTCATGGCGTGGGGAATCCCTATAGTTCCTCCTCCCAGCAGTTCCGTTTGTGTTTAATATGGGAACCAGAAAACTGTAGACAGTCAGCTGCTGTCCTGTTCTTAGAAATGCCTTGTGCAATTGATTCATAGGCTCCCTCCCACTCTTTCCTTTTTCTCTTGTAAATGAAAAGTGAGAGAGAGAGAGAGAGAGAGAGAGAGAGAGAGAGAGAAAGACATCAACAGGCAGAGTGAGAGCGGAAATAAATATTCAGATGGTTCAGTGGGCATCTAGAGCTACTTCACCCTCCAATTAGACCATATTTAGACCAAATGAGACTGATACAGGGATCGAAGCCAAGATCAAAGGTAAATGCACTAATTTTTACTCTCATAGTATTCAAATAAAAGTTTGATAGTTTTGAAACAGTTTCAATGTCAAGTTTGTCATTGCATGTACATTGTCATAATGTTACAAGCTCCTTTTCTCTCTCTCTCTCTCTCTCTCTCACTCACAATTCAACAAACCCATGATAATATCAATATGAAGTTAATTAATTGAACAAAACCTGAGTTCTGGGTGTCTGTTTGACTTGTAGCCAATGTAGAGCAGTGAGGTTGTACATGTAACAGGAATAAAGTCAGTCTAAAAATGCTACCTATAATCTGTTGCAGCTACTGTAAATCAGATTACAGATCAGTTTGTAGTATAGTTTGCAATTACATGTTTAGCCAACTCAGAAACGGAATAAATTACAGCAAATTGGAATGAATTGTTCAACTGTGTATTCTATGCATTTTGGATGCAAAGTAACCCAAAAGTAACTGAAAGCAATCAGATTACATCACAGAATCTGAGTATTCCAGTAGATTATGTTACAGATTACAGATTATATTCTGAAAGTTACCTTCCCTCCGCTGCTTGTAACCTACTCAACCAGACTTGGCCTATTGACTCACAGTTCCAGTATAATATTTGTGTATATTGACTTAGAATGAGGCCAAGAGATAGCCTTGATTCTTTTCCATCTCCTTTGGCTTTTTTTCACAGCAGACATATTGTGAAAGACCACGGCCAATCTCTTTAACCGATTTCTGACCTTCTGTTATTCCTGCTTGGGGATATAGACTGATATAGAGTGTACAGGATGCTGGGAGCAACTGTTCCTTCCATGAAATATATCAACCAAATGAATCCAGGTAAAATATATGATTCCTTACTGATTTCACCTATTAAATCCACTTTAATCACAAAGGGGGAAATATAGATAATGAAAAGAGACGGTTTAAAGAAGGATTTTTAAGCTTTGTGACCAGTTAGACATGGATTGTTTCAAAGGGGGTGCCACTCAACATTAATTAAGGTCTTCCTATGTTTTATAGGCCTACACTGAATGAAGATGTGCCTAAAATTGGAGTAATTCTTAAAACCGTGTCATGTAGATTTTTTTGTAGGACATGTGACTCTTTTCCACGGCCCACACAAAATTATTGAGATTCTATCTGAGAGTGGAGATAAAAATCGCTCCTGTTTGTGAGAGCAGTGTGTGTGTTTGTGTGTGGGCTTGTGCATGCAGGTATGGATGTTTTAAAGGGAAATTTACCAGGGTTGTATCTAACCGTGTGTGGTTGGTTCTTTCTGTCGATGATGGACTGGTGTAAATGATTGTTTGGCCATGAGAACTGAATTCCATAGATGGTTGATGACTGTCCACCTATGGTGTCAGTTCTTCTTGCCTGACAATTTCACTCTACCAGATAGGTAAATATAACAAAGGATACTGCCATTATTAATAATGTGATTTGTTTTTATCTCAGTGGGACTTACCTGGTTAAATAAGGATTAAAAATTAATAAAGCGTAATCCTCTGTTGATTTTGCACCAGAGGGGCATAGAGCCAGGAGAATAAATTGAATGTGACACTATTGATCCCCGTAGGAAAATGCTCTTGTCCTCTCCACGGGGAGGTCAGAGGGTCAACTACAGATCAACACCCCTGAAGCTGGCACAGAAGATCAGTCTTGCTCAAGCGCACTTCAGCAGGAAGTGCCTCAGTGTGTCGGGAAAGGACGGACTCTTTAACCACTAGGCCACCTCTCTTTAACCTGTCACCACACGTATACATGGTAGGCTAACACAGAAATATGAAAGAAACGTGCAGATGTCATCACTATGCACGGGCTGTTACGAAACTATCAACCAGAGATCTAACCAGAGATCTAATGACGCTAAATATCCAAAACCATTGTTTCATTAAACACGTTACTTCATTACTGGTAACTTTGGCACTGGATGGCGCTGTAACACTTCTTCTTCTGTCCACATTTCTGGGAAATCCTTTTTAAATCCACAACGAGTCGTGACGGGTGTGAGCAATCCAGTTGTCATGACGTGGACTATTCGTCGTCTCCCAGTGATCCGAGGCTGTACAGCTGACTACTAGGATAGCCAACAAGTTAGCCTGCCAGCTATCTAAGCACGACAGTTCAATTTTGTTGTTAGCTCTCCTGATGGTAAGTAACGTTAATATTCTCGGTCATGAATCCATTTGAGGCTGAAGTGAGTCGTAACTTTGTTCATTATCTTCGGATACGTAGCCAGCCAGTTTACCGCTAACCGGGTAGCTAATGCTAGCGTTCTAACTAGTGTCAGGAGGAAGTAGCTAACGAGTAGCAATAGCCACCGTTACCTAGCGTGATGGCTGAAATAATAAATAGCTAATAGGCTCGCCAGCTACTACCGCCAGACATTGGCAGCAGACTAGACAACCTGTGGGGTATTAGCTGAATTATGGTTTATGTGTCAATTCGTCAATTCGTCGACAACCAACCGATATAGCCCAAACTATCATTAACTAGTAACCATACGAGATTGTTAGGATAACTTAATGCTTCTGTTGCCAGATTGATTTTTCAAGACAGGCAACTTCATTCAACTGACAACTGTAGCTGGCGCATTAGGGAGTCTAGACGGGTGTCCAGCCTTTTTTCGCTACATTTTGGCAGTTTGATAAGGGTGAACTGCCCGTGCACAACGTTACGTGGTTGTCCCCAAGAACCAATTGAACCCCTGTCTAGCTAACCCTGGCAGAGTTATTGCCGTGTTGTACCCCTACAGCTAAGTTAGATTCAACGCAGAATCTGCTTTAACGGAGAAATATTTAATCCTGATGAGACATGGTTAAATTTTTTAGCTGGATTGCTCCATTCAATGTTTGGATTACTAAATTTGTGAATGATATTATGGTCATTTTTTTCTTAGTAGCAGCAATTAATAATGGCGATGATGGAAAGCCAAACACAAGTTGCCTTTGTAGTCAGTAAGATCTATTCACCTCATGGGTCATGAGATCAGGTATCTGCTCAGTCCCACACACTGCCACGCTGCTATACTGGCTATCACAGAGAATACAACAGGTGCATAGTCACTGAATCAGGCTTCCCTGCCATCACACCTGCTCTCTGCCAGAAAACCACTCTAGAGGTGAAAACAGTTCTAAATCTGCCCCGGTTGACTGGACATGAATTGGATGTTTGTAAATCTAAGTCCTGCTCTGCTACCTGTTCCCAAATAGGTTACTTGGGATAAGGTGAGATGGGAATCTCTCATTCACTCACAGCGTGAGATGTGATATGGTTCAGGGAACCGAGAGTCATCCTGTTTCACTGCTTGGCTCTGATATGAGCAGAATTGGAGAGCATGTTGTTGCACTCCAACAGCTATGCCAAGTTTGCTATCTTACTGCAGTGCAATAAGGGTTTTGTGCATAGACATTTCATTCTGGGTGACTGACAGAAATGAATAGGAGCATATCTCCTTGCCTTGATAAATTTTTTTGTAAGCTGTTTCATGGCTTTCCCATAACAAGAAATGAGAAGATGTTTGTAGGTCTATGGGTTATTATAAGACAAGGCCAAGGCGTGTCTGAGCTTGTGGGAGTCAGGTGTGAAGTATGAAGCCTGTTTGTATTTTCAACAAAATACTTTTCCAAAGGGAGCTACGTCAGACACTGCACATGATTGGGCTTCAAAAGAAATAAGTTTCCAGTGAGGCACACATTGTAGGAAACTGTATGCATGTGGTTTGTCTTACAAAACAATTTTGACCACAAGGAGCTGTGATGTGGAGACAGCATAATCCCAGATGCTTTTCAAGGCAATGCTTTTTGGGTTTTATTGTTCAGTATTTTTAAAAAACAAAGGCTGTTTGTACCCTCAGTCTTTAGAGGTAATTGATATCAGGTTCTATAGGCTTCCTAACAAGCTATGGTCTAACACGCCTATCATTTCTAAAGTGCAACACATTCACTACGGCCCCCAGCAAAATACTGTCAGAATGCAAGATTGAAAGTGACACCTAAGGGCAATAAAAGCACCAAGCCTGAAAGGGAGATTGAATGTCTTTCCGTTTGTTGTACTCTTCCTGTGTCAAGAAGGACAGGCTTTTATGGGGACAGTGAGGTGGGGTATCCCGAGATTGGCCATAAAAGTGAGGGAGGTTAGAATTACTCATACAACACACACACATACCACTCTGCTGGATTTGGGCCAGAGGAGAAAGGAACAGCTGCCCAGAGCCTTACTCTAATGAATACCCAGTATGAAGGCAGAGGCTGGACACTTAATATAGTAATTTTGGGTTGTTCTTGCTGAGATATATGTCCATGAAATGCTGCAATGGAAACTTCTAGTAACACTCTGACATGGCTTTAGTGTGTTATGCATGTGGGTGTAATTCTAGCCTACGTCTGTGTTTGGGTGCATGCATATTTCTATCTATATCAGCTGGCTCTTTTCTTGCACCACAGCATCTGTATCTACAGATAATCTATGTATCTTTCCTCTAACCCGGTGTTTCTCACACTGTGAGCTGGCCAACCAAAATGTGTTGTGGGCCTGTGTCTGTTCGCACCTCATAAATAACCATAGCAATATGATCTCATGTGTCAGTGTTCCAGGATGAGAAAATACATTTCTCATTTAGATGCCAATATGAAAAAAATGTTTAAGAACCCCTGTTTAAATTGATTTATCCACTTGCAGGCCATAGTAAGGTGGTGACCCTCCGCCAGCCAGGCTGTGGGATGATTGCAGCTCGGCACAGAGAAAGGACAGAGCAGAGTGAATGAGAAAGAAGAATGGGCAGGAGCGTCTGGGGCTGCTGGCAAGCCATCTTCTCCACTGCAGTGCTCTATGGCTCTTTGGCCCTTTTCGTCTCCATCCTCCATAATGTGTTCCTGCTCTACTATGTGGAGACATTTGTGTCAGTCTACAAGATTGACAAGGTCTCCTTCTGGGTGGGCGAGGTGAGTGTGAAAGGAAACATGGGTCCGTAGTTTTCAAGTGTGTCTGGGTGAGAGCTGCTCTAAATTTTGTTTTATAGATCAGGCTTGAAATTAACACAAGTTTATCAGCCCAATTCTGTTAAGTTGAACAACAAATTTGACAATAGAGGCTTTTAATTGTCTGCTGATGTTTTATTACTGCTAACGTGGATTATAGGCATGAAAGTCTATTTCAGGCCTTGCTTATAGATCACATTAAATTAGATAGTCTTTGGAAACTGGCCAGTGATCTTTAATCAGTTGCCTTCTTAATTCTGAGGGTTGTCGTCTTCTGGCATAACAAGCAGCCACCATCAGCTCTGAATTGGTGTTGAATCTTTCCTCTGTCAGATATTACAAAGCCTTATTGTCTTTGTCTTCCTCTGTGTCTGTTTGCAGACAGTGTTCCTGATCTGGAACAGTCTGAATGACCCTCTCTTTGGCTGGCTGAGCGACCGCTCCTTCCTCAGCTCTCCACAGTAAGTCCTGTCTCCCTCCTTTCCCTTTTTTCTCAAAAAAAAGCACTATACTCAATAAATGTTCTTATCCAACTGTCAAATTTTAAGCAAACAAAGAGACAATGTGAATTAGGTGGGTTTCTATCAGCTGGGTTGAAGCAAATAAGTAGGCTTTCTAAACACAGAATGTAGCTACATCAGAAAACACATCCACAAGAGACTTGGAAGAACTACTTAGTAATTTGAGGTACTTGGCAATAATTAGTGATTGTGGTGGACAGATATTTGACAGATGGCTTTTGGCTGCAACATTTCAGTTCTGTTGTGCAACGTGATTGAACCATTACTCGGGCCACTGATCCCAAGCCTACATCATTATTTATTTGACACATGCATTTCTATTGCTTTTTATTGCTTAAATAGATACATAGATCTATATACATAGGTAAAGATACAATCACATGTGCTTTAACCTCTCTGGCTGTGTGTGTGCATAGATGCAGTATATATTACAAAGAAGCAATACAAATATGGACCTCTGGAAATTTTACTCATTCACACATTGACTTATTCCTGTTTACTTATTTTGAATTTGTCCTTTCAGGATGGGACACATTACCAAAGTGCTGTTTTTTTCTCCCTAGGGTGGGCTCCCAGATCATATCTCCAGAGGTGGTGCTGAAGCGCCTTCAGGTGCTGTCCAGGAATGGCCCTCTCTTCGCTCTGTCCTTCCTGGCCTTCTGGGTGGCGTGGGCGAGGCCAGGCCTACAGTTCCTGCTGTGCCTGTGTCTGTACGATGGCTTCCTCACTATGGTGGACCTTAACCACAGCGCCCTGCTGGCGGACCTTGCTGTGTCCGCCAGCGATCGCACACGCCTCAACTTCCACTGCTCTGTGTTCAGCGCTCTGGGCTCATTCTCTGTCTTCCTGTCCTACTCCTTCTGGGACAAGGAGGACTTCTTCTCCTTCCGTCTGTTCTGTGTGATGCTGGCAGCCTTTTCCATTCTGGGCTTTGTCTTAGTGTCCAGGTTGCTACGGCGCCGTTTCCAGAATGAGGCCCGGCTGAGGCAGGAGGAGGCACTGATCCTCAAAGAGTAAGTCCAAAGTACTCTGCCCTGTCTACATGGAATAGCCTTTTAGAATGGGTTGGTTCAGGATGAGGAAAAAACATGTTATATGCAATGTTATTGGACAACCTTCTAGTTTCTGCCACTCCTCTCATTCATTCTGTATTGGCTATCATAACTACTAGGAATGTAATGATTGTCCAATTGGAATCAGGGAGATTTGGAAGATTGAGCCAGCTATATAAGACATGGCTGTACTGATTCAGACAGACGGGACCAGGTGAAAGCAGGGGGTGGTTTACAACTGTTTTAGGATTGGGGAAACTCAATTCACCAGTCAAAATTGTGAATATTGATTTCTCCACTGCTGTTTCTTTTGCATCTTCCTTTCTCCCTCCCTGTCACACTCTGCTGTAACTACTGCCCACCCCCACCACCCATTTCACTTCATGAAAGTGATGCACTTAATACATATTTTTCTACCCTCCCCTGTTCATTCCCTTTTGTTTTTAAACTGTTAATCCTCTGAACCAAAGTTACCTTTAGAATGATTATGTGAAGTGTAGGCTTTGAAACACTGATTTTTCAAAAATTTCTTTCCAATAGACCGTGCCCCCAGACCCCCATAACTATAATCTGTTTTTGTTACTTTTTTGGCCTTTGATGTGTTTGCATCCCTGGTCTGTCTCACAGCTCTCTCACTTTCTTTTCTTCTATACCAGGCTGAGTGTTGGCCATGCTCCATTTACCCAGCAGGAAAAACCTGTCACTATTGGAGTGTACCTCAGGCAGCTGTCCAAGCACAGGAACTTTATGTGGTTTGTTTCAATGAATCTACTCCAGGTAAAATATGTTTGTGGTAATCGCATTGTCTATATGTCATCAAAACTAGTAAATAGTAGATGCATATGAAGGGACAGGATGGGGAAAAAACATGTTAGCAGGGTACACACCTTGCCAATAGATTCCAAATTGTTTTGTCTTTTTGTCAGCTTGTTATGATGTTAGCCATGTCAACGTTTACATATTTGGCTATCTCCGCTGTCAACAGACAAATGGGAAAAATTGACAACTCTCATTGTGACAAGAGAAAAAAAGAGATAAGTGTCATTGCTAGCAATTTAGCTTTAAACCGGATGGCCCATGTGTTCTCAGTGCAGAAAGGCTTTTGGAAA
The DNA here is from genome assembly GCA_900323365.1 of Monocentris japonica. Classification (NCBI taxonomy): domain Eukaryota; kingdom Metazoa; phylum Chordata; class Actinopteri; order Trachichthyiformes; family Monocentridae; genus Monocentris; species Monocentris japonica. Next base: position 56,523 of record OOFE01050038.1, read on the forward strand.
ACTGACCCAGTGAGTTTTTTTTTTTCTCTGTCTTTCTCTTGTCTTTTGATACGGTGCTGTGGGCACAGTACTTCCTCTTTTACTATCTTGCCCTCTAATATTGTCTCTGCTCTTCCTGCAGGTGTTTCACTGCCATTTCAATAACAACTTCTTCCCTCTTTTCCTGGAGCATCTCCTCTCTGACAATATATCTGCCTCTACGGGTTCTATTTTACTCGGTAAGATTGCTTTAAGACGTAAGAAGGAAAAAACACATCCAAAACTTGGTATGTCAGAGTGAAGCATAGATAAAAGGTAGAATGTGAAGGAAATTCCACACACTGCTCTTGCAATTGAAAACTTTTCATTTAAATGGTATTGTATTGCAAGAGGAGTGTGCATGATGTTCTTTATATTTTATACTAGTTAAAATTGGTGCATGGCAAAAAGGATATATGATCAACACTGACTGAAGTTATTGCAAATTATGTAATCTTTGTGGGATTTTCTAGATTTTCTATATGACATACACTTTACAGCAGCAAATCAACACGTCAGTTTGCAGTGTAGGTAAGGGTGGATGCATGCCAAAAGGTTATTTGATCCAATCTTGCCCCAAAATCAAAATTTCAAAGATCATGGAGCTCTGAGATTTCTGCATGCTGCTCTGCTTCTATTTCCAATGCAGGGATCTCTTACATTGCCCCCCACCTGAACAACTTGTATTTCCTGACACTGTGCCAGCGTTATGGGGTTTACCAGGTTATCCGTTGGCTATTTATGCTCAAACTAGGCCTTAGTGTGGTCATGCTGCTGGCAGGGGCTGACCACATTTATCTGCTGTGCATCTTCATCGCTAGGTATGACACACGCATGCACACACACACACATCATTGACCTGATGTTTGATAGCTTGTGTTGTTTTGTTTTGTTTTCTTCTGTTATTTCTCCTTGCTTTAAGTCATTTTTTTCATTTTTTCAACACATACACACACACACACACACACAAATCATCATGTCAGATACCCAGGTTTTCTGATAACTTGTCTTCACTACAAGTCCTTTTCCAAAGCTGGAAAAATGTAAAAGTTCATATTCCAGTTTAGTGAGCTTCTGTCTGCTGTGACTAAGCAGGTTTTTATATTGTCATACCATTGCCTCTATAAACTGTCCCTGCCCTCTTCTTCGCGGATCCCTAAGTGTTACCTAGGTAATGGTTGGTCTCTGTTGGCTCTCATCTTAAATGCTATGTAGTTTTAATCCCTTGGTCCCTTGCCAAAGCACAAGTGTGTGTCACTATGAATATTACTGGCAAATGACCATGTTATTCTTATAGTTAGCCTTGTGTGCCTCAAGCACACACCAGCCAAGCCCTTTTGCAGTCTGGTAAATCATATCAGTCACAAGTGACCATACAGATGTGGTAGTTGATCAATAGTGTGAATTCTTTCTTTTCTCTCTCTTAAACACACAAGCTAAGCTCATACAAACCATATCAACCACACATGAGCACACTGATATAGTAGTTATCAATATCATGTAAATATTTTCTACCCATACACACACAAATACATACTTATACCCACACTGTTGGAACTGAGATTGTAACTCATCGTCTCCCCTGATTATTCTGACTGTGGAGACTGGATTTATTTGAGAACGAAACAAAGAAAATATTTGCTACACTTCACAAAGTGTAGATTTTGTTGTTGTTTTTTTTTTCTTGTTACAACAACACTCAACACTGTTGAGGCTGGAGACTGTAACCTTATCTCCCTTCCTCCTAGTAACCGGGTGTTTACAGAGGGAACCTGCAAGCTGCTAAAACTGGTTATCTCCGACCTGGTGGATGAGGACTTTGTGTTGAATCGGCGTCAGCAGGCCGCCTCTGCACTCCTCTTTGGGATGGTTGCCTTGGTGACTAAACCTGGACAGACATTCGCCCCACTCATCGGCACCTGGCTGCTGTGTGTTTACACAGGTACAGACAAATGCAGACAGACTGGAGCCTAATAAGAAGGGATATACATTACGTTATTTCAACTAGAAGTTGCTGCATTCATGCTTCTTTTTTATGTTTTGCCAGATAGAGTATCTGATAGTGCAGTTTGCTCAACAAATTAATGGAATTCCAGCCATATCTATCAGCAAGGTGTATGTGAGGGAATGCATTAAATGGCAGACTTGTGGTTAAATGGCAGACTTGTGACCACAACAATGCGGTCTTGATAAGCCTCTGTTTCATGAGGCAGTTGTCCTCAATCTGCTCTTCCCCGTTCCCCACTTGATAGTGTCAAAACCATAAAAAGGTGGTATAACCAGTATCTTTATCTCTGAAAGCAATATCATGTGTTTTCCCCCCAAAATTAATACAAATGTAACATTCTTAAATGCCTACCGTGTACTTCAAATACAACCTAATTTTCATGCCATCCAAAACCCAGCAATTCCTGTCTCACTCCAACTTTTGTCCTGTCTAACTATACAGCAAGACTAAGATGCACTAAGTAGTGGGATTCTTAACATGATCTTCTAAACTGTTGCGGGACTGTCTCATTAGATTAGAATTAAATGAACTCAGATCTTAATTTGTCGCCACCCATCCTGGGAAATCAAGCCAGTGTGAATTATTACATATTATAACAGGTTGCCTACATTTATACAACACACATTGTTGATTTCTCTTGCCCAGGTTACGATATCTTTGAGAGGGAACCTGTGAAGGACTCCTTGGTTGCAGTGCCTGCCATTGCCTCTGGCCCAGGGACCCCCCCTCTGCGCCAGGGCTGTTTCTACATGCTGGTTTTTGTGCCTATCACATGTGCCCTGCTCCAGCTGACTGCCTGGTCTCGCTTCACACTTCATGGGCACAAGCTACAAGGCATCAAGACCCAGAGGCAAGGGGCCCAACATGGCCACCTCATTGATGTCAAGGCTATATGAACTGAGTCGAGGAGGGTGAAGTTAGCAGATTTCCTGAGTAATGGTTTAGGTCAGTATTTGGGGTGGAAAGCTGCTTCAAGTCTATACTCAACGGCAACCTCAGCCCAGCCTGGTGTGCAATGATATGAAACACTGCATTTCTGCCTGTGGAAGAGGCAGTCACACAACAGATTGCTTGGTGTGTAGCTAAAAATGGACAGTAGACTGAGAAATCCCACCGGGAAGAAGATGAAATACCACATAAAAATTTTGAAAAATGCCTTATTTTGATATAAAAATATTGTCTTGTATATTTATATTTGAACTTATGACCAAAAGATTAAGTAGAACAAATCAATCATTTGGCTATAGAAGGACCAAGACAACAACTTTTCAGGGTTGGTACCAAAGATGAAAGCTCCTGTTTGTAAAGAATAGTTCTGGCCTAGGGCGCAGCCTGAATGTTCTTGCCACTAATCATATACTCGCCAACATCAGCCTGGCTCACCAAGGAGAGAGGAGGTTTACCACAAAGCTAGGGTTTTGCCCAGTTGTGATGGAAAGCATAGAGAATATGGAATAAAATGCACGTATGTTAAACGTGAAATTGATACTGCATGGAACTTGCACACAAGCAGTCCTTGTTTTACTGTTTTCTTAGATTTATATGTAATGCCCAACCCTTTTGATGTTGAGACACCTATTTTCTGACGTGTCTGGTATTGTGACAAGTTCTTGCAGGAAACTGCCATTTGTCGATTGAACTTGAAATTGTTTGATTGTGGCATATGTATAAGTGTTTAAATTATGCTCTTAATGTTACCAGTTCACTTTTATAGTTTTTCAGATTATACAAAGAGTGTGTGGCTTTACCACAAATAAACCTCATCAATGTTGAACGTCATGAACCAAAAAACATGACTGCTGTGCCATGACATCTTTATAAGATAATAAAAGCATTCCATACGTTTTCAGATAATCGTCTTTGACATGCATGACTTAAACTGTGTGATGTCAATCTTATTGGTCCGTATTGTTTTACCTGCACATGTCCTAGTTTCCCAAAAACTACGCAACAATATAGCTTGCCTTACAAGGCAGTAGAGATGGGTAATAGTGCCTCCAACAGGAATGAAAATCCATTTTAAAACGCAGGCGCAGGGGATACATGATACACATTTTTACAGAGGGTTTTACTGTGCAATGCTGCTGCTGCTCATTCGCTGTAGCATAAGCCTTTTAAATACGTATTAGTGACTTATTTAAATTATTTTGGAAATGTATCTTTTGTTTTCATCATATTTATATGCTTTAATTCTACCGTTTACCCCCTAGAATAATTTCCATTGAGAGGAAAAAAAACCTAACATAACAGTGGCATACTTTGATTATAAAATTCATATTGTTTAATCTCTCAGACTTTTCATTACTGGCAGACTGACCGTGTAAACTTTGAACCATCTGCCATAACTAAATCTGGTCCAATGTGGGCTAGATAGAGAAGATATCGCAGTATCCCGGGCTATCCAATCAGAGGCAAGTGTCGTAGCATCCTCCCCGCCCAACATTTCATTACTTTACACTGCCTAACGAGGAGGAGGGAAGACACTATTCAGGTAGCGTCAACCTGGTTAACTAAGTTGTACTTGTTCACAACTATGTATCTCGTGTTCAGTTCAATTATTTCACAATATTTTGGTGTTTGTGGTTAGACCATAGGCTGTATGTTACTTAAGATTATGTTGAGAGTTGTTTCATAATTACGAAAATTGGCCAAAGATGTATTTGTACATGTATAAGGAAATATATTTCCTTATATAAGTTCGAAATATATTATGAAAATATATTTTGGATTTTAACAGTGCACAGGAAGAAAATGTTCTTACACAGAATATAATTCGGAAACCTTACGTCTAAACATATTCGGAAGTATGTTAAATACATGATTTGTAGTATGCAAGTTACATCATAAAATCCTCGGTTCTTGGTTGCTCTTTTAGCCCGGCGTGTTACAAAACGTGTTGTTATAAACAAAAAATAATTGTAGAGTAACACATGTAAGAGGTCACTATAGGCCGGCCTGCTGAAGAGCTAATGTTAGCGGATCTGGCACAGGCCTGTTTAGGTTAGAAGCTAGTTTACAGTTAGTTGCGTAACTGTCACAAAAATCCCTGGTACCAGCAATCTCTTGTGATGTCCTGGTAATTAATGTTTCATGTTACACTACGAGGCCCTTTATTTAGCCCCACTTGTTGAAGAGAATATTTAAATAAAAGCATATAGTAAAGCAGGCAAATTCATCTAAAGCAGAAACTATACTATTTACGTTTTTGGTACGTGGATAGTGTTGGAGAATATATATAAATATATACAGAATGTTAATCTGTTGATTGGTGCTAGATAATTTGGTGCTAGCAATTCAAATGTGCACATGGGAGTTAGCGCCATCTATATAGTGTTTATCGTTTGTCCAAGCACTCTGTTTTTTTTTATTTAGCCAGGGTAGAGGCATAGTAGTAGTAGTAATAGTTGAGAGTCTTGGTTATCTGTACTTGTTAAATTATGATGTACGAGTCAAGTGAATTATGTTGGCATTAGAGCTATGTAAGGGAGAATTGTCAGTAACATTACAACAAATATCGCTGATTTAAGTACTAGTTCCTACCCTATTCCAGTCGATGGAAACCTTTCTCCACTAGACCAGAACAGTGTACAACAGTCTAAAATGAGAATATTAACGAATAGTCAGCTAGCAGGATAGCTAGCTAATGCAGCTAAATATATTATGAAAATTTAAGAAACGTTATTTACATCAGCGTAGTACGCATGCGCGATACTTTATAGTTTATAAACAAAATTGACGTTTACTAATTTAAAGGCATTTCTAGGTCTCGTAGCGTTATCAGTAGCTTACTAAGACATAAAACGTTTGATATTGGACCGAAGGTGAAACACACATTGACTCCAAGTCACTAAAAACAGTCTGCCTGTCTAACAAGATCTCCCGCCGCGGAGGGATTGTTAGACGTACCGCGCATGCGTATATTTTATACGCGCATAATTACGTTATGACATTGCTCCATTACATAGAAATTGTTTGAACCTGTTAATATTGTGTTTTTAATCTCTATCAGAACTGAAGGGCTAAGCAAAGATATACCTCCCTCCAAGTGCGTATATAACAGAAGGATCAACTCGTGAATATGGTCATTACCCATCATGCATTGCGTACACTATTTACACTATTTACAAATATCGATCGCGTTCATGTATAGGGTATTGAAGTAGTATATACAGTAAGGAATGTTGAACGACTATTACTATAAACACAAATATTCTAAACAAAGTGTCTGATTTGATGAACCATGAATGGGAGTTGTATCTCGGCGAAAGACTTCCTCCGTGGTGACACTCGAAACACAGTACACTCTTGTTTCTCTTCAGATCGTATAAATCTTTCGCCTTTTACTAAAGATTTCCGTGGAGAGGAACATTATGAGTATCAACTAATTTTTTGATGCCCTGCTCAACGGCGGGGCTTCCTTACTTGTTAAACATGAAAATGTTATGTGACTCAGTTGAAGTTCTTCATCTACATGTTAACATTGCCAGTTAACCAAAGTCTGTGATATTAGAAAGTCTAAGGATCCATGTTGATTGATTCAAAAAAAGAAAATGGCAGAACTTCTTTGCAGTGTTGGAGATATAGCTTCACTATTATTCACATATGAAGACGCGCAGTGAGGCATGGGTGATGCCATTAACTTTGCTCTAGGTTCCATACAAAGTGATTGTGAATGTGACTTGTGAATGTACCTTGTATAATTTGTAATAAATGCATGCAGAAAGACAACAGGATCCCATTACAATCCTTCCTGGATATTCTTTGCCTCTCTGAAACGAGTCCACCAATTCACTTTGTTTTGGTTTAACTACTAGAGATCACAGTTGGCGGCACTGTCATTGACAGGGGAGAAATATGATGCTTAGTTTTCATTCAGCCATGGCGTCAGGGGGATGCGGTCTAAACGTTCGTGACCGTGCGTGTGTGCTGCCACCAGAGAAGGCCTGTGCAGGCAGAGTGAAGATGACGCACATACAACATTGTCCTATCATGGAACATCTCTCCCAACCCGGAACTTACTAGTGCAAAATAGAGGGACCAACTCGTGAATACGGCCATTACCCATCATGCAGTGCGTACACGATTTCAAAATTATTATTTTTACAAATATCTATCGTTTTTATTTATTGGGGTTTGAAGTATAAGTGTTGTAAACTGTTAGGGATGTTCAATAAATATTACTAAAGACTAAACCAAGTGTCCGGTTTGTTACACCAGGAGTGGGAGTTGTATCTCGGCGACCGACTCCCTCCGTGGTGACTTGTTGAATTCAGTACACTCTTGCTTCTCTTCAGATCGTATAAATCTTTCGCCTTTTACTAAAGATTTCCGTGGAGAGGAACATTATGAGTATCAACTAATTTTTTGATGCCCTGCTAAACGGCGGGGCTGCCTATATTGTTAATTATAAAAATAGATGTGACTGTGAATTAACAGCGATCTGAAGTATAAAGAAATGTCCTGATCGTACTATCCACACCAATGGAAACAAACGTTTCTGGTTGAAATGCGAAGGAGGAAAAGCGTGTAAACAGACCAACATCTGTCTATATTTGGCGTTTTTCTCAAACACAACCCGTTTAACTGTATTTGAATCTAAAATCCAGCAGAGGGTGTCAGCATACCTGAAGTTCAATATGGTGAAGTGGAGCTTCGTGATAGGAGTAATACAAATTGATCGATATCAGCATCTAAGTTATGAAATGAGTCAAAGAGCTAAGTAACGTCATTTTACCATGTTGGATAGCCCATTATTATTATTTTTGCTTTGGTTGGAGAGTGGGTGTAGCCATGAGCGTCCAGACCCTCAAGCGGAATCCTTAGCTCACTCCCTACCTCAGCAGAAGAAAGTTAAATCTCCTGTTGAGTTTACCCTTCCAAATGGTAATAGAGGTAAGCAGCTTGCGCTTTACCCTTTTACCGATGAAAATTAGTTTTGCAATTCATCAATCCAGTCATATAAAGATAGAGTGCCACCCTGGCCAGAAACCATTATATTTTGTCTTTATTTAGGCAGATAAACAATCTCCAAGGAAGGGACAACACTGGCATTTGATGGAGTTTCAGAAAGGGGCGTGGGGACCCTAAAGGAGTGGCTTTCACGGCCTCCTGCAGCTGAGACGATAGGGATTCATTTACATCTTTCAGTTTAGCCATTTCAGTCTTTTCAAATACCAACCTCTCCCGAAGGCTCTTTGCTTCTTGTTCCAGCTCTGATACCGATATTTCTATTCAGAACCATTGATCCCGAAGCTCTCACCCGCCGATGACCGTGTTCTTCCTGTGTTCTGAATTAGGCCCTACACCTGACCTGCCAAAACACCCTGCTCACAGTACCATCATGCAGTGCGTACACTATTTCAAAATTATTATTTTTACAAATATCTATCGTTTTCATTTATTGGGGTTTCAAGTATAAGTATTGTAAACAGTTAGGGATGTTCAACAAATATTACTAAAAACTAAAGACTAAACCAAGTGTCCGGTTTGTTACACCATGAGTGGGAGTTGTATCTCGGCGACCGACTCCCTCCGTGGTGAGAAACCGACGTTAGTACACTCTTGTTTCCCTTCAGATCGTATAAATCTTTCGCCTTTTACTAAAGATTTCCGTGGAGAGGAATATTATGAGTATCAACTAATTTTTTGATGCCCTGCTGAACGGTTGGGCTTCCTTAATTGTCAAATGCAATTTATACATGTAACTGTTTTGTTCTAGTGTAGTTGTCATTGCTAATGAATAGTTATCTGTGGTATCAGGGAGTACAGGGATCGTACTACTTACATACATGCAAATTTCGTTTGTGGTCGAGAAATGCAAAGGAGGAAAAGCGTGAAAACAGACCAACATCTGTCTATATTTGGCGTTTTTCTCAAGTATAACACGTTTAACGGTATTTGTATCAAAACTCCAGCAGAGGGTGTCAGCATACCTGAAGTTCAATATGGTGAAGCAGAACTTCGTGATCGGAGTAATACAAATTAATCGCTGTCAGCATCTAAGTTTTGAAATGAGTCAAAGAGCTAAGTAATGTAGTTTTACCATGTTGGATAGCCCATTATTATTATTATTGCTTTGGTTGGAGAGTGGGTGTAGTGGGTGTTTGCTTCTTGTTCCAGCTCTGATACCGACATTTCTATTCAGAAGCATTGATCCTGAAGCTCAAACTTATATCTGAACAGTGAAGTGTAATGGGTTTGCCCTCATTAAAGGAGGCACACAGACTCAAAGTCCTCTTTTCACTCACTATTTATTGTCAATAGAAATATACTCATTTTAAAACTACAAAAGAGCTGAAGTGGCCTGTGCATTTGGCAGGTAAGATCTACAATGGGTGGAGCCCAAGTCTGTACAGAGAAAACAGTAAGGCAACTCAAATGTGCACATAGCGAGTTAGCGCCATCCATATACTGTTATTTATCATTTGTCCAAACAACTTGCCTTCTCTTTTATTTAGCCAGGGTTATATTTTGTTGTTGAGAGTCTGTACTTAAAATATGATGTATGAGTCAAGTGAATTCTGCTGTCAGTAACATTACAAAAAAAGTATTAAGATAGTTCCCACCCTATTCAAAAACGTGCCTATCTTGCCTGTCTAACAAGATTAAAGCGAAGACAGAAGTAGATAGACAGGAAAGCTTTCGCTTTGCCTGGAGGTCTCACATTGTACTGCATATGCGTATGATGCATTATTGCGTGTGACGCATTATTACGTTGCTTTTAAGATTGCTCCATTACATAGTATTTGTTTGAACATGGTAATATTGTGTTTGCCTAATATCTGTCAGAACTGAAGGGCTAAGCAAAGCTATACCTTCCTCCAAATGCGTATTTAACAGAAGGATCAACGCGTGAATATGGTACCCATCATGCATTGCGTACAATTTCAAATGTTTTTTTTTCTTTTTACAAATATATATCGTTTTAATGTATAAGGTGTTCAAGTAGTATAAACAGTAATGAATGATTCACGGTTATTAAGTATTGTAAACAGTTAGGGATGTTCAACAAATATTACTAAAAACTAAAGACTAAACCAAGTGTCCGGTTTGTTACACCATGAGTGGGAGTTGTATCTCGGCGACCGACTCCCTCCGTGGTGACTTGTTGAATTTAGTACACTCTTGTTTCTCTTCAGATCGTATAAATCTTTCGCCTTTTACTAAAGATTTCCGTGGAGAGGAACATTATGAGTATCAACTAATTTTTTGATGCCCTGCTTAACGGCGGGGCTTCCTTAATTGTTAAATGTAAAGCGGACTGTCACTGTGTCAGATGCAGAAAATGTGTCATCAAGTTCTGTAAGGAATGTTTATTACATTGTAAATATGCCAATGTACATGTCAATGATCGAGAAATGTCAAAGTGTGAGCACAGACTGACATCTATCTATATTTGTCTGTCTATATTTTTTCTCACGTATAACGTGTAATTGTATTTTAACCAAAAATCCAACAGAGGGTGTCAGCATACCTGAAGCTTAATATGGTGAAGCGGAGTTTAATGACAGGAGAAATCAGTGTAAATTTAGACAAATATGTGATTAAAGAAGTTATCTGAAGACCTTGTGTTTATTCTTAATATTAACCCTTAGACAGACTGTTTTGTGTTCATCATCAACATATTGAACTAAATCTTCATTTACAAATGATATATTACTTTCTTGTGTTGCTGGTGCCTCTGCTCTTTACCTAAAATCATAATCTATACGTTATGTTAAAAGTTGTTGCTGGAAATGTCATCAAACAAAGTATGAATGAAAGTACTTTTATATTTACAGTAATACATTTTGTAATGCAAAAATGAATCAGCTTGTCCTGCCACTCTGTCCACTCCACTTTATGACAGTAACATGCCATAAAAACAACGCACATAAACAAGAATACATTGGGAAGTGGGGTTAAAGTCAGACTTCCCATTTGTCACAGCTCTGTGTGTCTCACTGTGTCTCAGTCTCTTTCAAAGTGATATAGACATGCACACACAGAACAGGAAATGAGAAAGACGCAAGCGAATAGATACTTGTAAGCAGCAGTGTGACATAGGAGCTCTATAACCCAGGCTTTATTAGACAGAAAACAGCTTCAAGCTTGCATCCAATGACACAGGGAATTTTGGAGTTTACCTCAGGAAATCAGGCAAGAACAACATCCTACACTGGAGGCTCAGATGCTTTGGAGATCCGCTGCAAACAGAGGTACCGACAGCAACTCCTGACTGCTCAACTTCAGCTACTTCAGTCCAGGATATAATTTCTTTTACTGTCAAAGCTCTGTTTATAGTTTAACAGGATCTTTTAGTTGCACTTATGTCATTGACTTAGCCTGTGTTTTTAATTGAATTATGTTAAACTGCCAAATGTATAGTGATATTGTGAGTAAAAATGATCAATGTCAACAAATGAGTTATGAAATTAGACTAGCTAAGTAGAGTCATTTTCCCTTGTTGGATAGCCCATTATTTTTCATAGCTTTTCCACAACATTGATTTTTGCAATACTAAGCATAACTAAGATTGGATTGATTTTGAGATCTAAAAGTGCCCAGTCACCTGTTAGAATGGGGTGAAAATGTCATGATCTAAGAATATTGCTACAACAAAAACATTAAATTATACCTAATGTATCTGAAATAGCACCCACCCCTGACATTTTGTTGCATTTTGTGTTATCTGTGCTGAAGGAAAAGGCAAAGTACTGTAAGTACTCTTGAGTGATTGATGGATAGCAGAGGGCTTGATATGGGAAACTGAGATTGCTTGGTGACGTTGGACTGACGCTCAGGCAAGGTTGGTGCAGGCTTCCTGTTTTGTGGGCCGCAGTTTTGAGTCTCTGCTGCTCTTGTGGTCTGTGAGATTGGGTTTAAGTTGTTTTGCACCAAATGGGAGCAACTTCCTGCAACTTAAATAATGTATACAGACACAGAGACCTTTACCTCTGCCAGCCTATTGTTCATGTTTGCCTTAACTCAATTTGTGAAACCATATCAACCATTCTGGTCTTCATTCTTTTTTTGATGATAATGTCAAACAGCCACATGCTGTAGGGGACCAACGTGCAGAGAGAAGTGTAGCATATTTCTATAAGTGGAAGTGTGTGACAATGAGCACTGAAATGCTGAACGAGTCTCAGTCTGCCTCCTGTCACAGTCCACTTGTTGTTTTGACATTTGTAATAGTTATTTTTAAAGCCACACCTACTTCACATTTCCTCTATTCCCAGCTCCAAGATGGTAACGCTGTACACATGACTACCCATACACACAGAGGCCACAGAAGTGGACTGGAATATGGAGCTTGTATCAGTGAAGTATGAATATGAGTACAAAGCCAGGGACGGTCGACTTGTGTCTATCAAGCCTCGTGAAAGTTACATCCTTGTCTCCAAGACCAATGACCACTGGTGGCATGTCCGTAAGGACCAGCACACCAAGCCCTTCTACATCCCAGCACAGTATGTGAGGGAGCTCCCGTTTCTTACTACTAACCCCCTGGATCATGGGCGTAACAGCTTGCATGCCACTGACTTTGTGACTACCAGTGAGCCAGTGGACATGACAACCACAAGACCAGATCGAGTGACGACAGCAGTCTGTGTATCAGCTGAGGACACTCCAAGAGACAGTTACCGGTTCTCCACATTTGGTTTCTCAGAGAAACTCCCAGATGTCATGGCTGGCAAGCACACAGAGACACTGATGGGAGGACAGACCTATAGCAAGTCTGGAGATGTCCCACATCATTTAAAGACACACAGTTCAGCAGCAGGCTTTTCATCTACCTCAGCACCTCTGGAAACTGATCTGCTCTACGCACAACCTCATCCTCAGTCCAAGCCCAGAAGTGGGCAACCCCAGTCCCAGTCACCTAGCTCACCACAGGATGATCAAATACAAGAACCAAAGTGCTCGCAATACCAAATAAAAACATTGGATGATAAGAGTACAAAGTTCCCCGTATTCAATATCTATGAGACCATACCAGACCTAAAAAGCCCAGAATTTGACATCCCACTTCCTGAGTTGCCAGGCGCTGTGGCATCAAATATCACATCTGCATTACAACAGCAGAGTCTGGATCAAACTGCAGATGCAGCTCTTTCTACAAATGACACTCCAAAGGAACAGGTAAGCTCTTAAAACATTACTTTTTCATTATGTTCATCTTGTCATTATAAGCTTCGGCCACAAGAGGTCGCAGTTTTATCACATGAAAAAAATCCGGGTACGCCTACTTTATCGCTGTGTATTGTTAATAGCCATGTTTGAAATCAATACCTCTCTAAACTTGTTAATGGTTGTTTGATTTCAGTTCCTGCTCTCAGGAGAAATTGATGATTTGAAAATTGGTCTCCATGATCCTTTTTCATTATGAACATTAATCTAATCTGGTGAATTTAATTAACTGAAAATACTTCATACTACAACCTGGGTTAGACTCACGTGCATTTTAATAACAGGAGGTAAATGGTTAATTGAAGAATGTGTGTAAAACGGCAGACCCAGGGAGGGGTAAATAAGTACAAAACTTCTATCAATTTCCCAGGTCATGTGCTCAATAGATTTCATCAACTGAATCACAAAGTGTGTAACGGACAGTGAAAGCATGAGAGAATAACGATTTCCGTGGACCTTGTGATCTTAGTTAAGGATTTATGATAAATTGGAGGATTACAGGATACAACAATTAAACAAACTAGCTATGTGGCTTGATTGTAAAAGATCTATAAACCCTATGGGCATTGTAGATCCATTGTCTTGAATACGGGCAAGACATGTACAGGATGTCGTACTGGCTTTAATTCACAGGAGTAAGAAAAGGGTGGTTTGTTTAGCATAGGCCATTTGGAGCAAGCCTACATACAACACTGCAAAAAGTAGCCATCACAATACGTCATTTAGTGCAACCTTGACTCTTAAAATCTATTTTCTCATTAAAATGAGTGACGAAACCTGCCAGTGGGGCGAGATACATGCCACTTGTTTCTAACGTAAATCAACTTTCTTTTCTTCTTTACACAACTTTCCTTGAATTAAATGACATTATCTTGATACTGGTGGAGTGATGGGCCTTATTTCAAGATAATGCAAGAAAATTGTCGACAACATGTGAAGCGACATTGAAAATATGGGAAATTATCTCGCCCCTATGGATCCCCACCCCACACACACTTATTTTAAGGAAAACAAGATGTGAAGTCTCAATACCAAATGAGTCAGTGAGATGGACACTTTTTGCAGTGAAGATCTTAACTTGGAATACCGTGCTGGCTGAGTTCATGGTGTCTGTGCCAGCTCATCAGCATATGAATGCCTCTATGCATGCCATTCAATTGGCAAGGGGGTCCTGCTTGAATACCTCTGGGAAAAGCAGCTGATTCAAGATCTCAGTTTTGGTCGGTCGGGCGTGGAGTCTGTTTTACCTCTGGTGTGTATGCATTTGATTGAACATTTTGACTCGAAGTAACTCTCAACTTGGAGGCCTGGAGGCTGGGAATCGGCTCTAAACTATTTAGGGATTGAACTTTAGGAAATGCTGGGCAAGGTGACTGGGAGGCCCAAGTTGCCGCAACGCCAGAACAGGTTATAAAACAGGTTGTATGGGAAGGGAGGGAAGGAGTTAATCAGAAAGTTGCCAGCCACTCCCAAACTACTGCCTCCAGCTGCTACCTGGTTGCCCGAGCGCCGATGGACGTTCCGGGGAATTATGATGGCACCGCGGAGAAACGATGAAACATTTGCCAATAAACAAGTTGTCTGTTTTTGCTCCCGTTGGATATAGTTAATCGAAAGTGAAAACAAATCTTTTGTTTCCGGTAAGTTTTTTTTTTTTTAGCAGGGATCGCCGTGGTTTCGCACCTGTTGCAAAATTACGTGACGTAAACTGAGGCATGTCGAAGGAGCACGTTTTTGATAAGGCTACTATTTAGACTCCATTTTAACCGACTTTCAGAATATCACACTGTTGCTTTTAATAGTTACAACGACTGTGTGACCTGTTATTGTAAGTGCATCATAACACTGTAATTACCAAAAACACGTCGCCTTGGCGGGAGGCCTATTGGTATTCATGTAAGAAAAGTGTAGTGATACTGCCTTTTAAAAGCAGTATGTGAATGTGTTTTACTGTAACTTTCTATCCGTGTGTTTCTCACTTTAACTTGGGAGGGATGAATGAGCGCCTTGCTTTTCCTGGCCGGACACTGGGCTAATGCAGCTTATGCAGACGTGCCAGGAACCCTCAAGTGCACCAATTTTTACCCCACAATGGAGGGCCATCTCCATGGTGATGTTTGGGCTTTGGCCTAACGCACAACAAGCAGGGCTTTGGTGCCAGCCCTGCCATGCAGTTGGTGTGTGTGGGGTGGGGGTATGGTAATGTGAAGAACCAGCAATTAGCCCAAATGTAGGTCACTTAATGTGCAGGGTTGGAGCCCTGTATGTGGGCTCTGCACCGGTAATATAAGAGCAGTTTAGTTTGGTAAGCGGATGACAGCAAATTGAGCAGCCATGCTGTCAGGATGCCTTGTTATTTGGGCCTTTTGTATAGGAATCCAAAACGTAGCATTTGGCTTACTTAACAAAACATATTCCGAACTTTCAGAAAAGCATGCCTGAATGCATTTCCAGATCTATCGTTTTAAATGATTATGGTCTTCTAGCAGCCTTTACACTATTTTGCAGTGGTTTATTGTAGCTGTTAGTGGCACCATTGCCTTCCAACAGTAAATCTGTACTCCTTGGAAGAACATCTCTCAAAGGTTCATGATGTATATTGAACAGAGCTTTACCTGTGGATCTTAGAGATAACTGCTGCAGGGGGTCCAATGTCCCATTGATCTCTGACAAGAAAAAGACAAGTTGACCCTACTTTTTGTCTCTCAGTGCATATCTCAGCCCCAACCCCTCCATATTTTTGGCAGGTTGCACTGATCAGCTGACTGTCTGTTCTTCCATATCATGATTTAGGAGAGACACTGGAGGAACAATAGCCTCCCCAACAGCACCTCACCTCCAAGAGCAAAGCAAGTCCTGCTGCTCTGTTGAGCAGACACAATCAAATGCCAGGAAACTGCTCCAACAGGTAGTGTGAGAGTGTAGCAGGCAGCACAGGACCTCTCAGTTCCCAGTTCTTAGGCAGGCATTCATGGGATTAGGACAGGTGAGTCTACCTTTAACTAACTGTTTGCTCCCCTCAGTCGGTCGATGAGAGCTTTTCATCTTCACCGCTCTTGGTCACATTGTAGAAGATAATGAGATTGGGGATGTTTTGTGTTCATTTAGCCAGCTGCCTTGCAGGAGGGAGTTTATGTTGGTACTTTCTGTCACGGTTTGAGCTTTTACAAGCAGCCTGTGCATAGCCCGACTTTGTGCACATTTTTTATTTGAAGTGTTGATTGTATTTTGAGGATGCACCTCTTTAATGTTTTAAGATATGACAATAAAGAAAGTTAGGAAAGGCTAAAAGTAGGCCTCAGAAGTATGTTTGAATATAGGAAAATATACTTGTTTGGTACAGGATAGTGCTTAATAGTGCTTACACTCATCATACTAACCAAGACAAGAGAGTGGAAAGTGGAAAGGCAGTATTTTTCTGGGCTCTTTTGCTCTGTTTTTCATGTCCTCTAGAAGGTCCCATTGACACCCAGTGCTTATGATCAATCTTGAGAGTCTTAGGTGACATTTGTCATGAGTTGATGAGTCATAAACTTACTAATGCGAGAGAATGTCTTTGGTGTTGTTATTGTTTTTATTTCTTCTAATGTAATGTGTGCTTTGCTACAGTACCTGGGATTTGTCTTTGTGATCATATCATTCAGTACACCTTATATTGTGTACAAGCATATGTTTGCTGTAATCATTAGTGGAGAGCAGCAGAAAATAACACTTGATATAACAAATGTTTCAGGTAACCATCTTCAGCAAGTTTGCACCATGCTGTTTGTTGGCATCTATTTGTACCTGCACAAGGCACAGTTGGTTGCATATGGTAGCATTTCCTTGGGGGTGGCATCTTTCCAGCAGCCAGGGATTTCACCTTTGAAAAGATCACACTACATTTGCAGACAGTTCAGCAAATGGTGCTTCAAAATTTTTCCCTCCTACACAGAATACACTTCAACTACAAAGTAAGAAGAAAGTTAGAACTCAGCCTGAGGTGCAAAGACAAGGAAGTGATAAGCGCTTATACGTGTAAAAAAAAAATTGGAATTCCACATAGGGCATCTCTGGAGTAATCTAGGATTCTGGGCCAAGAGGAGTGTGATGTAAGAGAGGGGTGGAGCTAAATGGATTCAATAGCTCAACTGTGTTTTTTTATGGCGTGATTTGGGCCCCAATTTGCTACTCCATTGTTTGATTGGATGATTGCTAATGTGGTTAAGTAATCAAGCAGATTGCTGCTTCATGCATTGCTGAAGGCAAAGTTGTCCAAACTGTGCTGAAGGATTATGGCCCCAAGGCATGCTTGACAAGTTGGTCCAGCACTAGGATCACATTGCATTTGTCAAAATCTAGGATGCCCGAGATATTAACATGACAATTTGCATCTTTGGAATGAAACAAGCTAAATGCAAACATTTCCTTCTCACAAACAATCTGTGCTGTGATGTTTGAAAGCGCTTGCACTCACGCTTTCCTCAGGTGCATTTGAATAACATAATACGTTGCTTTCAGGTACCTAATATTCAGGTAAAATGTTTGGGATGTTCCAGGGTCTGTAGAGGTCAGCCATCACGGCCACGATACACACTGGACCTTGGAAGGCAATAGATAAAAGCAATATCACCCACTAGCATCAAAACCCCCTTTGGGATAGGTGGAGATTAGTTCTGGGGTTTCTGGTATTACACCTAACCATAAAACCTTTTTATAGACTAGCTTATGTTGGCCCATCTAAGAGGAACTGGCCCTTCAACCAGACTTCCTGTTTCATGCATTCAATACCATGGACCCTTTCCCACAACATTATGAGAAATAGTCCTTATTATGTGTTGAGTAACCTACTAGCAATTTTACAAGCTGCTGTAAATGTAGAAGAATATACCTGAAAACCTACATTAGCCACTGTATGTATGTACACTTTCAAATTCCCTCTCTCTTGCTGAAATAGACTAAAAGTAACTTTCACTACCCTCTTTGTTCTGCAACATGTTCTTAACAATTAATTGAGTTTACCCCTAAAGTAAAAGGCACGCACTCTTCTAAAGGTTTGTCTTAATGCTGGCATTTCCTTTTTCATTATTTGGCAATAGAGGCAGGAAATAGGTTGAACTGACCTGCTCGCTTTATTTTGCTCCCTCTGTCTAACCCTCCTCTCTCTTTGTCTCTTTTCACTGGCTCCCTCTTTTTCTTTTAGCAAACACAGACGCTTTAACACTCTACCTCTCTCTCCTTCACACAGGCATGCGCATGCACACACACACACACACACACACACACACACGTCTCATCCGCTCCTCACACAGTCCCTTTCGACTGCTATTGTAACTGAGCACACAGTTCTCCTTTCTGTTTGGGCTGCAACTGTCACAGCTGCTGTGAGAGGAGTAGTAGAGTGGCATGTAGTTGAGTAGTACACTTCTGTTTCCATTGTTCTACATTTAGCTGTATGGCTCCACTCAGTGGAACAACATAAATATGGTGGATATGTACTCTAGGGTCTGGCCAAGTCATCGGGACAAGAGGGGCTTAACTCTGCCAGTGGCACCTGAGGTAGGTTCACACACTTACGTTGAACCGTGGCGCTACAGTATCAAACAATGTGTGTGTGTGTTGAGCACTAATGACCTACAGCATGATTTCTTTGCAGATTTGTAGTTTTTCATTGCTACATTACGAATCGTCAGTCTTTGTGGACAGTTTACATGTCTTGTTTTGATAACTGTCTTGCTTCCTGCTTTGTGTCAGACATCACTTCTGCACTTGTTTCCTGTAACACAACAAACATAGTGCTGCTATAGCATAAAAGCCCTGCAATTCCAATTTTTTAAATTTTTGGTTTGAATGCAAGGACTCATACAACTCATTCAAAACCAGTTATATAATTTTAAAATGTGCACAGGTCTCAGTCTGAAGCAGAGGTTGATTTTCTCAATTACTAAAAAGTTGTTTTTTTAAATGCAGTTCTCATCTGACAGCAGCAGGGACAGACTGTTCATCTGAAGCTTAAGTGGGTGTTGATCTGACAGTTTGTGTCGAACCAGGCTGTTTGTTGACATCTGCTTTCACTGAGTTTTTAAGTCAGAGGTTCTCTCGGTCAAAGTTACCAGAGAACCATATCATGGGTCTGTGATATACTGAAATATATCCTGGAGCTGCATCAAAATGGGAGACTGACTGATGGATGAGTGTAGGAATGTCCTATTTGTATGCTGGTATTCAGCGGTATTCCTCTCAGAGTTGGGATGAGACAATTCAACACACCTCTCCATCATAGTGTTTGTTGACATTGACATATTTGCCTACGCTATGCAGTTTTCCAGTGATTGTGTGTGTGTGGTTGTTAGCGTGCTGTGTTCCCCGGGGGTTGATATTGTCCACCATAGCTAGCTCCGAGATCAATGATGCAACTCTCTCGTTTCCTCTGTCTCGGTCCACTCACAGTGCAACAGTCAATCTATTTTGGGGTCAGTTGTCTGGCTGTGTGTATTGATTGCCTCATGGTTATAATGAGATCAATAATGAGGCAGGCAGCAAAGTGACAACATTGGATAATCAGAAAATGAAAGGCACACAACAGATCATGATTCGCCGAGTTATCGTTGAGGAATTTTGACTCGTATTGATTAACTTTTGTCTTTTACAGTGTCCAATCATCTTCTAAGCTCCTCAGCTTCTTGGGTGCTCGGACATGTTTCTCTGATATAGCGCCGCTTAGTGATGTCCAGATGTAGCACAGACGGACACATGACTGAGGTCCTGGTAAATATAGACTATGGGGGAGGTGTGGAGAATAGAGGTAGGTTAGGGGGTAGTGTGAAAGAGGAAGCACTCTCTGCATCGGTGCCACCGTGATGGCACATGCAGAGTTCGGCAAGCTGGGATATCCCGGGAGGCTGATGGCGAGGAAGGATCGCCTCAGGGGGACCCAGGTGAGATGAGAGCAACTTAATGAAAGATAAGATCATTGTTATTTTGGTTGCAGTCATCTCCAGTGTGAAGCTTGCACCAGTTTCAGGGCTGTCGAGGACAGAGGGAACCATTCATTCCCCTCTCAGTTTCACTCTCATTGGCATTCTTCAACCAAATTAGTTGGGATGGTGGCTCTATTTGCATGTGGTGTATGCATCTTTAAAGTAACGTGGAGATTTCAAGAGCTCTGTTCAATAAGAAGAAACTGAAAAACAGTTAAGCTTCTATTAGATACAATTTTACTTACTCAGATTTCCCCTGCACCCCAAGCCATCATCCATTTAACATACAGGGAAAACTCACACTGAAAGAGTGTTATTCATAATAGGACATATTCTGTACAATTTGTAGCTTGGACTCAGTTTGCAGTGGTTCAGGGCACCCAAAGATAGTGGTGATGTTAAGCCTAGTTTTGAGTCAAGTGCAGTTGGCTTGTGGTCACTTGCTATTTCTGTATTTCTATTGTACATTAGTTTATTTTATTTTTATCTTTGTTGTAGCTATCTAAGTGAAACACACAAAACAGAAAACACACCGCTGTCTTGCCAGGCATCACTGATAAAGTTATAAACTGTATACACTGTATACACTATATACACTTACTGTATACTCATTTTGACCGTGCAGTGTAAGACATAGCTTCGTTGTGGGCTTCTCTGCAGAAGTACACAAGGCAAGAATTAGGTAATGATCATTGTTGTAGGAGGAATGCTTCTGTGGTTTGTGTTTTTCAGCTGTAGGCTACTTCCTGTGCTTGTTGTGATCCGGAAGGCTGACATGCTGAGAGCTATAGTAAGAGCAGTGGGCTGTAGAGCTCTTATTGATGTGAACACCATTGTTTCAAGTACCCAGAAGTGACAAGACTTTCATTTACAAACCACAGTCGTTCTTTACAGTAACATGCTTTTAGGTGTAGCAATGGTCTTTTGATATTTTACATCTGCCTTACTGTATATTGTTTGGCCACTTCATAGGTGGAGAATGACAATGTCCATTCAGCCGTATACGTCAATGTAGCACAGCTTCACCAAAGCATCTCCGAGTCTCCACCCTCGGCTCCCTCGTCCTACTCTCCTCCATATCACGACCCAGAGGGATGGGAGGTGCACATTGACCAGGAAAGTGGACAGGAGTACTACTACCACCCCTCTACGGGGCGCACCACCTGGGACAACCCCTTGCTAGACTCCCTGATGGACCCTGAGGCACTTCCTACAGAGGAGCCTTGTTCCCCCTCACCTACTCAGTCCCCTGCCCTGTCCCCATCCACCGCGTCCCCTCCTGCCTGGACCTCTGACTGGGAGCAGTTGGTGGATGAGACCAGTGGTCGCCCCTACTTCTACAACTCAATGTCCGGGGAGACATCCTGGGAGCTTCTGATGGAGCCTCTGGGTGCACACAGGCCTCAAGAGGATCAGCCGGTAAGAGCTGCCTGGCTGCTCTACTTAGCCACTGTCTGTCTCCTGTTTTAGCTTCACCCAGGGGAAAGCTGTAAATACAGCATGCTTTTAATGGATTAAATCTCCTGCACCTACATAGCAGACAGGACTCATTTCCATTAGGCAAGAAAAGCTCACACCACCACCAGAGAATGTCCCCCACAGCTTGTCCTTGAATTTAAAAGAACTGAGACGTTTGTCCCTATCCTGAATGAGTTATAAAGGTTAGGCATGGAAGGCATATAACAGAATGTATTGTCCAAATTGTTTCATGTTTTCATTGCATTAGACAGTGGATTTCAGCTGTAGTGGAAACCATACTGTCTACCTCTGTCCTTTTCTGAGCTGAAAAACAACATTAACAAACCTAGAAAGGCAAAAAAAAATTGGGGTCACAGATATTACAGATACTACATCAGGGCCACGGTGGGCACGAAATATACTATGATTCATCTGAAATTCCTCAATCAGAATTAGCAACATTTAATACACTGAAAAATGTAAATGGTGGTTTTTATGCTACATTGACAACTGTATTTTCACGTTTCTGTGTGTTTGTGTGTTTGCATGCACATATGCACACCATTTGTCAACATGTAACATCCCCAGCCTCCTCTACCTGAAGAGGACTACCCCTCAGAGGAATATCCAGTCGCTGATCTACCAGAAGTCCAGGAGGAGCCCTTCCCTGTGGCCCCTCCCACACTCCCAAAGGAGTACACCTTCAGCCATGTCACCCGGGCCATCATCCCAAGGGCTAACCTGGATCGCAGAGCCCCGGCCGGCTGGAACCTCACCGTAGACCACGATGGTACCTGGGTGTTCACCAGCGAACACTCGCAAGAGCAGGTAGCTGCAAGCCTCAGATGATAAAAGCATTGGGTGATTTGAGGGGAAAAGAAAGCGCAAGGCATCTTTGACTTCTTTGGCTTCTGAGGTCTTAAAAGTGCGTTATCTCACTCTGTCATCCAGACCTATATTCTGATACGCCGAGTGTTTTCACTTTCTATGTTTACTTTTGTGGAAAAGTTGGTCTTAAATTTTATTCTAACTGCTACTTAAAAGGTCTATATAAGTCTAAAATGTAATGTAATTTAATATTAATTATCCATATTAGATCAATAAGAGCTTTTTATGTCATGGGGACGGTTGTAGTCAGTTTACTTCCAACCCTGTCCATTGAAGAATCTGTTTTGTGTGACAGTGGATCAAATCGCTGGATGATCGAGGGCAGACCTACTACTACCTGAGAGATGGCTCCAAGTCCCAGTGGAACCTGCCAGAGGTAAAGTTCTTCTCTTTTGAAAGGATTACAGTGATAGCGCTATACTCATCACACTGCAATAGATGAGTGCCAGGGTTGAGATTTTTCTTTGTTTACAAGATTTCAGGCTTTTCAGACACACTAATTCCAATTTAGATTCCTTTTTTTGATCTCATCCCAGACTCTGACACAACGTAAAATGCTGTCCATCTAAATACAGTTCATGATTTAGGTGCAAATAATGTATTGTTCACTCCTATTCACGAACCCTTATAAATACGCACAACTTTGGTATGACTGACTTAACAGTAGTTTCAAATTTACCCAAGTCTTGTTTTTGATTAAAATAACATCACAAAGGAGCCTTTGTTTGTGTCATCCCTGATGATGCACTCTATGATTGTGTTTTAAAATAAAATAAAATAAAATAAATCATAAATTCTTGTCCTTTGGTCCCTCCAGGCCCCTGTAACTCCAGGCCAGTTCAAGGTGGGGAATGGTATTGAGGCGGACAGTGTGTCAGTCATGAAGAACTGGAGACACACCATGGGCCCTGCACAGCTCAGCTCAGCCCACGAGGACGGGGTGGGTGTACACACACACACACACACACAAACACACACACAAGTACATCCAGGCACTTGTATGCAGCTCTCCACGTACATGCTGTATCACAGACACAATTTAAGCCAGCTGGCTTAAACAGAAGGCTTCAGTCATGCAGAAGTAGTGAGGGTGAGTCTATGTATAACACCTGCCACTCCCAGGCCTTTTAACTCTTCTTGAGCAAGGCAGTTTGACTCAGAGCACATTCTTAAGGAGGGCTACACACATTTGCAAACATGTGTTGCTGAATTGCTGAATTGCCAAATACAAATAATGTCTTGTACTTTTGCCCACTGAACAGCTCAGCTATAGCAGTTAGTCAAAGGCACTCTGGTGGTAGTGCTTGGTGAAGGTCTGGGCTTTTTGTTCAGTTCTTCCAGCCAAATTGTACCAGGTGATCTGGGTATATGAAAGTGGCCTTTGAATGAATGCCTCTCTCCCTTCCCGTAACAATCTCTGTCGATGTGCTCTTGATCAAGGCACTTAATCCCTAGATGTGGTTGTACTGGGCATCTCCAAGGTGTGAATGATTTAACTGTATTAATGTGAAGAAGGGTATTGGTGAAAAAGGGAAATAGATGTTTAAAAAGCCCTCCTGCCTCACTATTAAGCTACAAGGGAAAGGAAGGATGAAGAAGTGAGGAGACCTGTCAAATTTTCCTTCAATATTACGGGCTTCTTTGTCATTAGCAACTACACTAATAGAGATTTATAGTGTACAATGTTGTTAATTCAAGTAGAAAAGCCAGAAAGCTTGATATTACCTGATAAGTGTTTATTCTGCAAATTATTTGTATGGTTATCATGTACATTTAAGTTTAGATGTTGCAGTTTGATACAAATCATCCTAAAATTTCCTTCAACTCTTTTTTTTTTTTTTTCCTACGGGTCAAAAGTTTTTCCCGACTCACAGCAGGAACGCGTCAGACTACGGCAGCGACGGCTCCAGCACAGGCAACTCCCCGGAGACGCAGCATCACGTGAGTGGCCCCTATCTCCTGCCAGTCTAGTCTGCTGATACTGATTACTAGATTAGCTCCAGGCTGAAAAAATGACAGCTCTGTTCCCAGTCAACTGTGAAGTTAGCCCCAGAGCATGATGAACCCTCTATCTGAATGGTGTTCTGTGTCTCTCTCTGAAGGCTGTTGGGTTTAGGCCCTGGAGAAACCCCTATTATCTGACCTCGCGGTGGCTACGCTACAATGTGGGTTGTTAGTTTAAGCATCCACCTGAGCTCGATGCATAGATAGCAGTGTCTATCTATGATGGGCCAGTGGTGTAATATGAATTCACTCAAGGAACATTCATTGTACTTGAATTTACCTGTTTCATTCCCTGCATCTGTTAGAGTACAAGTATAATGTTCATTACAATCATCCTGATGGAGGAATTTTCCCTGTTTAGGTTCATGTTACATCCAAACTGTCAGCCTAATAAACCAACATATTCACTATGCTGTCACAGTAGTATTATTTTCATAATCAAATGCTATGTATTAGTGGCATTAATCAATAGTTTAGTTTTTCCACTGCAGCTCTCCTTGTCACAATTCAACAAATAGTGAAAATGATCTGAACACCTACAACCATTATATTATATGAGGCATTTAAGGACTGAATAGTTGATGAATAATAACGAACAATGGAGAGGTTGTTTTCCACAACGCAACCAGAATTGTGTGTCCGTCATGTCACCACATATTCCAAAGATTAAACCTCAATAATTAGAAACAGTAGAAAAATACACTGAAATATGATGATTTTTTGGGGGGGGATTTTCAGGTGCAGAACTTAGAGAAAGCTGGAATTCTCAACAAAACAAAAGTGTCTGAGAATGGCAAAAAAGTAAGGTAAGGTCATTCTAAACTCCTGTGTGTGTGTGTGTGTGTGTGTGTGTGTGTGGTCATGTGTCACATGTCATCCCCCATTGCTCATTGACTCTCTCCATTGCTTTGTGCCACGGTAATAATGATTATTCTCCTCTTCAGGAAAAACTGGGCCCAGTCATGGACAGTCCTCCACGGAGGGGTGTTGACGTTCCACAAAGACCCAAAGTCTGCAGCGACAGGAGCCTCGGTATAAGTTACACTGATAGTGATAATAATAGAGATAATAGTGTTTCCCTGTGGAAGAACTTAGAGGGGAGAAAAGCACT
>OOFE01050038.1:83322-93684 GCA_900323365.1 Monocentris japonica
TATGTTTGGGCTTGTCCATTGGTGCCAGGAGTACCAGGACCATCATTCAGAGGAGGAGGATGGGGACTTTTACTCCACCATAGATCGAGATGACAAGCGAAGAGGTGAACAAACAAGCTTTGTACATTTTCCTGAATTGTGAGAGCAAACCATGTCTGATTCAACTGTGGCATTAACCGTGTACTTATTTTCACCATTTGAATGTACTTGACCCATTGAGAGCGAGGATTATAGCCTTTATAGATGTCTCATAATGGTGCTTGACTCAGAGCTTTAGCTGTTGGTGTTAATAAATTTGCGCTGTAGTAACATGCACTATCCATTAACCCCGCCTCCAAACACCCACCCACCCAGTCTCCAGGCCCAGTGTCAACAGCTCATCTAGCGCTGCAGGAGAAACAGACCAGAAGAAGGTGCGGACCAAGCTGATGAAGTTCCTCATGAAACGCCCCACACTGCAATCCGTCAAGGAGAAAGGCTACATCCGAGGTATGCTATGGAAATTTTTCTTCCTGGGCCACAACTGATTTGAATGGGCGCTAATGGAAAAGGTACAGAGACCACAGTCAACTTGGTCTGTATGTGGTTTACACTCACCTACAGGCCTATACACTTTCCGTACAGATACTGTATGGCCTCAGTGGACTTTTTAGTGTGAATATGACCCACTTCGTGTATGTTTGCTGTACATTCACATATCACATGTTTTCTTCATATTCCCATATTTTTCTCTTTGTTATATAGCGCTATTTATATTGTTTCCTCCTAATTCATAATGCTTAAATTTAAGTTTTTTTCATATCATACATTTTCTACATGCATTCTTTTCTCATTCGGCTCTACTGCTATTGGTTGCTGCACACCCTAATAATGCTCTAATTCATACTTTTCCCCATACTTTTCATTCACACATACTACTTCACATGTTCTAGTGTTGAAATTTTTGGTTGAATATGTTTATATAATGTTAATATCCTATTTTTTCTTGCTGTATCATATTGCTACTTGCTGCTGCAACGTCCCAGTTCAGTTTCATCTTATCTTATTTGATCCAGGGATTTTAATGCAGTCTTTTTTTGATGGGATGTTTTTTTGGGAGACTATATGTTGCATACTACCATCCTATGATCTAATTCCCCTGCAGATAATGTGTTTGGTTGCCATCTGGCCACACTGTGTTCACAAGAGAGGACCACAGTTCCCAGATTTGTGGAGAAATGTATCAAAGCGGTGGAAAAGAGAGGTAAACCACGTTGCTTATATGATTGTCCGAATCATACGGAAGCCTCATTACTGTGTGCAGCGTAGTAGTTGGCTGACTGCTGCTGATGTGTTGGTTCACAGGTTTAGACATTGATGGAATCTACAGAGTTAGTGGGAACCTAGCTGTCATTCAAAAACTACGCTACAAGGCCGATCATGGTAAAGTCTATCAGTATAGAGTTCTTTTAAAAAGTTTACAACCTCTATGAGATTTCCACTTGCATACATGTTTTTGTCAATCTCCACATGCACTTTTAGAAAGTGGAGATTACATACTGCATGGCAGAATCCTTTGTAGTATCTCACTGACTACAGCAGTGCCCCCATCTGTGCTTTAATGGGATGTGCTTCTATTGTGTTGCACAGAGGAACTGGATCTCGAGGACGGCCAGTGGGAGGACATTCACGTCATCACTGGAGCTCTGAAGCTGTTCTTCCGAGAGCTTCCTGAGCCACTCTTCCCCTATAGCCACTTTAACAGTTTCATCGCAGCCATCAGTAAGCACATGTTTGGTTTGTACAACAGAAGTTTTTTGAGCCTGACATCAGGCTCAACAACAGGCTCTGATGTCTGGCTCTGATGTCAGTCACCCCTTTAAAACTCTCAACGCCACATCATAGATAAGGACTGACCTTAATACAGCAGACATTAACATTACCTTGAATTACACCGTTGGCAAATACATTTATATGTGGAACTTGTATCTCACTGTGTTGATTGAAAAATTATTATTGTCCCCTTGTAGGAACTGTTGATTACAACACAAAAGTGTGTTACATGCGTGATCTGGTCAAGTCACTTCCTGCACCAAACCATGATACCATGGAACTTCTTTTTGGGCATTTACGCAAGTATGCTCAACCTTTTAATAATTTTTTACTATTCTAATTTCTGCATGTTTTCTGCATAAAAGGTGACGTCAGAATATAATTAAATTAAGTTCATTTAATGAACCAGCTGCAGGAAAATTATGACTCCTCACACCATTATCCCGTTTCTCTTCCGACAGGGTCATTGGATATGGGGATGATAATCGTATGACTGTGCAGAATGTGGCGATTGTGTTTGGCCCGACGCTGCTTCGGCCAGAGATGGAGTTGGCCAACATCACGATGCACATGGTCTTTCAGAACCAGATAGTGGAGCTCATCCTGAATGAATATGAGCACATCTTCCATTCCAGCTAAAGCAGTCATAAGCCTCCTGTGCAGAAGTGGGCAAAAGTCTAAATCTTTTCAAATTATTTGAACTACTTGAGGAATGCTTGATTTATCTTTCTTTGCACTTGAACGGCTTCATAAGTGAAACATCCCTCGCAAATTAAGATAAACGAAGGGCACATTTTTATGTTTTTTTTTTTCACGCAGAATATTTGAAGCATGTTTAACCACTATTTTGTATAGACTTACTCCACTGGTGGCTCACAATGTTAAAAATATCTTTGGCAGTATTGTAGGATCAGAAAAGAAGCCACACCATGTAGACGGGGCTGGTTTGGTTTCCCATCGCAGAGCTTCTGAGATAGTTGCTTAAATGGAGGAAGGGTTATCTCAGATTGCTCTCACTCCTTGAGACTTCAGCTTTCTTAATCTGACAAGTTACTTTTGTTTTGTTTTGTTTTGTTTTGTTTTGGGAAATCGCAGTGATGATTGTAGCGTACTGAAGCCCAAGTCAGACCTGAGAAGATGCATTAAACGATCAATGCTTCCACCTTTATTTTAGAAAAATGTAATTTCTTTTAAATGTTGATTTGGATTTGAAGTTACAGTATATCATATATGGCAATAATTTTGAGGTTGTATGCTAATATTATGACTTTTCAGTCTCCCTTTTACCCATGAAGTCTTTTATTGTAATATAGAATGTATAAAAAAGTAATACCAACAACTTGCTGTAAAGTAGAGACTGACATAGTCTATGTACAACTTCTAGATTATTTTCCAACGGATTGTAAAACATAATTTTCTTCCAATCATGCTGTACTAAAAGAAGCTATGTATAATGATACCATAGAATAATAAACTAGTGATACATTTTTGAAAGTCAGCAGTAAAGCCAGTGAGGTAATAATTAAGAAAGATGGATCTTACAAGAGTTTTTGTCCTGTAAATAGAAATAGATAGCATATTTATGCTGGAGAAAAATGTTGAAAATGCACAGGTTTCCCTTAATAAAAATAACTTTGTAAAAAAAACATAGCTGTTTTATTACTCTACTGAAAAGCTCATAAGGTTTCAATGAGGTTCCCTCATATCAAAATGTATTTTACCCGTAAACAGAGAGAGGAATCAATGAGGAGTCAATAAACAATGAACACACTTATGAAATGGGAAAGAGAGTCAATTAAATTGATAACTGTGAAATATTTTTGACATTGATAGAAGCATATGGTAAAGTTTCTCAAAGCCTTTCAGCTTGGGATCCAAATCATTTAATATGAAAAAATAGACATATAAATGTGTATACATAGAATGTATACACAATACATACTGTAGATACATAGTTATGTACCCCCTACCTACAGGTACATAACTGAATTACAAGAAAACTTTAAAGACATATTCATCAATTTCACATCTTTCCCAAAATTGCCTTCCCAGGCTGTAATTCAGTATTATAAACTATAATAGAACTCTGTACTGTTGGAGAAACATTTTCCGGAATCATTTAGAAGTTGGACACACTTCCGGGAGCCGTCAGCTGTGAACCTTCCTATCAGTTGCAATGAGTTTTGAGTGGCCCTGGCAATATAATTTTCCACCGTTTTTTACGTAAGTGAATTTTTTCTCAACCATATTTCAACGAGAGTCTTAAATACCTATTTAGTTTGTCATACTAGCCTACGTAGTTAATATGTTATCAAACTGAAATGTTGATTTGCTAGCTAACATGTTAGCTAACTGGCTAAGCGAGACTGATTGCTAGGGAAGTGGATCATAATATAGTGGCTTTCTTCACTCTAGGTACTAACTCAAATTGTTTTCATTCAGCACTTCGCTATGGCTCGACTCGAAGCTAATATTAAAACAACAACATGTGGATAACTGAATTATGGTGTGTCCACCTTAAGAAAATGACAAACTTAGCTGTTCTATTGGGTTAGCTCGCCAGCTAAGATTGGTTATCGTTAGCTTTTAGCTACCCTAACAGGCTAGCTACCATTGACTGCCTGCTAATGTCAAGAGGACCTGAGTGCACAAATAACAACAACTGTAATAGTGATTCAAGGCTAAGACAAGGAAGATGAATATTGGTTGTGCCGTTAACGTTACTCACAGTGGTAACGGCGTGCTTTGTGCTACTTCGCAAGTTAACTATTGTGTAATTACTAAATTTTATTAGCATGCCTGTAGATATATTGTAGAAATTGTTGATTGAAATGGTGTTCACTGAAGGACTAGTCATCCAGTGTTTACGTGGTTATACACAATACACAAAATATATTTTTTTTAACTTGTCACGCAGGTGAGGGTGTTTGCAACATTGTGAGTAGACTGACTGTTTACAATATAGTGAGTATATGTTACATGTTTTACCCATTTTTTTGGACAGGTTACAGCCCAATGTTGACACTAGACAGAAACAGCTGGCGGCATGGTGTTCCTTGGCACTGTCTTACTGCCGGCATCACAAGCTTTACACCCTGGATGTCATGGAGGCTCAGGAAAGCCCTGTGTTCAACAACAAGAAGATAGAACGTATCCTTAATTACAGGCACCCAATGAGAACAGTTTGTTGAGTTTTTGAAATTTCAACTAGCCTACACGTTTTGCCTCCTCTAAATTTGCTACTTTTTGTTAGACCTTAATTGAATTCCAGGAAAACTGTCAATGGAAGCCATTCAAGTTGTGTTTGAGGAATTGCGGAAAAAAGGTAACTATGTTCTGACTAGATGATTGTTTAGATGAAGACTACTTAGCCCTACTGTATGAAGTCACCTAAAGAACAACCTATGTGTGTTGTTTTGTCATTGTTCTGTTGTTCCACATTAGGGAACCTGGAATGGTTGGACAAAAACAAGTCGCGGTGTTTAGTCATGTGGAGACGGCCAGAGGAATGGGGCAAGTTGATATACCAATGGGTGAGTCATCTTCTCGTTCAGGCCCTCAGTTCTGATTGGCTGTTTCACATTTGAAGCCATTGTAAAATGCCCAATAAACACACACCTGTGACTGCATAACGATTAACTAAGTATTAATGTGCTAATGGAAACCACCACTCATCAGTACTTAAAATTGATTGTGTTTAAGTAAACTTTGACTCATTTGGTGGGAGCGACAATGGATGAATGGGATGAAGAAGAAAAAAAGAAACATGAAGACATAAATAAATGATAGAGAAACTGGAGCATTTGACATTGGTACTATCAAACGTTACGTTGTTCAACATTTAATATTCAATTATTATTGTCATATATTATCACATCTAATCATATCAGTCACTTTGATTATTTGTAGTTGCTTCACTAGTCTCAGTAGAATAGCTCATGCTTGTTTGTTTGTGTGGGAGCCACTGTCAGTCCAGCCATGTCAAAGTACTGGTGACATTGTTGCGAAGTGATGCTGGGAAATACAGTGCAAAACAGCAAAGCAATGACTGCTTACCACCAAAGGTGTCACCAAAATCAAGAAAAGAAAATAATGTTGCAGATTATCACTTTTAAGTCTTTGATAGGTACCCGTGTAATCAGCGGGAAGATAAGATAAGATCAACTTATCCCCTGGAGGGGAGATTGTGTTGTTACAGCAGCAGTGAGATAAGAAGAAATACAATAGGGTATAAATACAATTAGGTAAGAAGTACACAAATAGTATGCACAAAATACAGAAGTAATAATATGATGTCTATGTAAAGTCCAGATAAGGTCCCTATAACACAAACCGCTATGTTTACGTATAGCAGAGATCCACAGGGAAAAAGAGCCCAGTGTAGCAGTCTAGATCCCAGCAGTAGTGCAATGCAGCTCACCACCCTCCCAGCTGCCACCACCTCCAGGCTGTTCAGCCGTAGCCCAACAACAGACCTGGCCTTCTACACCAGCTTGTTGATCATACAGGCCTCTTTCCTCTTTTTAATGTTGCCCTCCCTGCACACAACAGCGAAAAACAGCACACTGGAGAAGTCTGTCACACTTCTTGTAGAGAGAATCCGTGTTGTCAGACTAGTTCAAAGTAATACGTGTTCTGTTGGTCATTTTCTCGGAGAGTGATGATTATTCTGTTTATGCAACATTTTAGGTTTCCAAAAATGGGATGCTCAATTCAGTGTTTACACTTTATGAGTTGTCCAACGGTGATGACACAGAAGGTGAAGGTATGGTTCCATTGAAATTGTACAATAAATCACAGCAATACATTTCATTGTTCAAGTTAATTTATAAATCTATTGAATTTCTCTGATCATTTAAAAAAGTATATACAAAAGATAGAGCCTGTTGTCAGAGTTCATATGCAAAATTTGTAATGATCAAGGACCACACAATTAATTACACAATAACCGCAAAGCATTTCCATACCGCTGACTGATAGCAAACATGTTTGTAACCTACTTTGGCAGAATTCCATGGTCTAGAAGAGTGGATGCTGCTGCGCTCATTGCAGTCCTTACAGACAGAAGGCAAAGCCGAGATCATCACCATGGACGATGGGAAGGGGGTCAAGTTCTTCTGAAATAGTACTGGAATCAAACACTCAGTCTGGGAACCCTCCTACCTTAGAGGTTTTAAGAATCAGCCATTTAAGGCTACTCAAGGTGCTCCTCAATGCCCAGTCCAGTGAATGCTGGTAACTGATGTTGCCTTTTGGTTCACCCAAGTTCAAAGCCTTTCTTATTGGAAGGGTATGAATATCATTTGTAAACCTTTGGAAAAGAGCAGTTGAGGTGCCACAACTTGTAAAGTTGTGGCACTGCAGCAAGTCTATCAGAGGTGAGTTAGTACTATTATGTCTGAATACTCTTGGGGGTAAACTTTCCCCATCAGCTGTAACTTTACTCTCTTTCTTTGTTGTATATATGACCAGTTTTACTCCTATTTTTCCCTGTTAACAAATCCACTTGGTATGATTAGCTGTGGACCTTTGGTCAGCTGTTATGGGTTTTCCTCTGTACCAATACACCAGACATCCCAAAGAAATCCCAGAAGAAAACATCGGAGAGACTATTATTTTGGGAGTATCAAACATATGAAATGCTTCCAGAAGAGGAATAGCAGGGGGACTAGGGCCCCCTGTCCTGGCTCAGCTCAGCTGACTGTAATAATGGGGGACCTCTCATGTACAGATCACTGTAATCTCATAGTACAGTACCTGCTGTGACACACCTGTCATCTTCTCTTTGTATTTAACCTCCTTTTTTTGGTACCCTGTAGAAAAAATAAATGAGAGAAATTTGCTAAATTTGTTCTTCTTTGTTCCTCAAGGATGCCTGAAACAACAGAAACCTCTGCACTGTTATTGAGTAAAAATTATTTTTCTTTATCCAAAGACTTTATTATTGCAAAGTCAATCTTAGTTAAATTATGTATATAGTTTGCAAATATACACCTTTTTTCAAAAGTAGGCACGCATTTTTATAGTATAATTTGTAGTATCAGCCATAACATTAAAACCACTGACAGGTGAAGTGAATAACATCGATTATCTCGTTACAATGGCACCTGTCAAGAGGTGGGATATATTGGGAAGAAAGTGAACAGTCAGTTCTTGAAGTTGATGTGTTGGAAGCAGGAAAAATGGACAAGCGTAAGGATCTGAGCGACTTTGAGAAGGGCCAAATTGTAATGGCTAGACGACTGGGTCAGAGCATCTCCAAAACGGCAGGTCTTGTGTGGTGTTCCCGGAGCGAAGGTTAGCCCGTCTGGTCCGATCCCACAGAAGAGCTACTGTAGCACAAATTGCTGAAAAAGTTAATGCTGGCTATGATAGAAAGGTGTCAGAACACACAGTGCATCGCAGCTTTCTGTGTATTGGGCTGCGTAGCCGCAGACCGGTCAGAGTGCCCATGGTTTTAATGTTAAGGCTGATCGGTGTATAAAGCATGAATGATTAGCTGATGACTCAAATGATGACTTTTATTTTAATAGCGCCCTCTGGTGTCTACAAATGTCGAGATGGCGCACAGCGATTCAACCTATAGTCAACCAAAAAAGCCACGACTTACAAGTGAGAAACGAGGCGGTGTCAGTAATTCAGTAATTCTTTTTCGTGTTATCAGCCGTCTTGCTGATGGAGATCACATGACCTAGTTTCTCTCGTCAGCTGGCCTGAAGGACCTCAGGACACAGCATGACTGGCTGTCCTGGGGTCCAATGGTCACTGGCTGTGTCTCTGCAGGGCTGATAGAGCTCTAGGAAGTCTTGTGTGTTTGCTGATAACACCCAGAGTGTGCGCTACAGGTGGGGCCGGTCTTGGTTGATAAAAGTGTCTTGTTTCTGCAGCTCTCGGCGGTGTAGCTCCACCTACAGGCCGCTGCTGCACTCCCAAGTCTGGCTCTCAACCACACATCAGGGGGCCAATAAAGAGAACAAATTTGTGGAGCCAGTACTGAGTCATCTGTTCTGAGTATTGCTAATCTTAATGCAGAGAAATCCCAGGATACGATGTCCTGTTAAACGCAGGAATAAATGGAAAATGATAAATCCTGTTCCTTTGCATTTTTTTTGTGTTCTGGGCGGTGGAGAAGTGCGCCTGGTATCTATCCAGATAATCGATATAAATTGTGTTTTCAGTCGCCAGTTAAAACTCACAGAAATAGAAATGAGATTCGTTGTTGCTCCCTGTAACTCTCTGCCCTGCTATGGCAAGTGATCTGTTACTTCTCTGGTTCTCCAGACATGCAGAAGGCTTACACACCTTAACATTGCGAGTATCTATTCGGCTACTATCTTAATTTAAGATAGTCACATTGATGCAGCATTGCTAGGCTGCTTACTCTAAACTTTTAATGAACCGACCAATTTTGAAGAGCAGTAGTTTGAAGACGCACAGTATATTGTAACTGTATATTATGCCCCTTGAATAAGCGCGTCAAGGCTGAGATGGGCGGAGTTGGAAGCGCGCAGTTGGAGCGCATAAGACGCACAGCGCTCTGTTGATAGAGGCACCAGCAGAGGTTATGGCTGAGGACTTTGAGAAGAGGACAGAAATGGTCCGCACGGATTATTTGAGAGGAACTATGCATTAATCTGCGTTGATGTGAAATGTTTTGAGACAGAGTCTGTAACGGGTAAGTCCGTTTTTTCTACTTTTTCTCTGTTTTACAAACTTCCATTGGTTACAAGGTATTTATCAAGTTAATTTTAACTATAATCAGTGACAAGGCTCGATTACGAGGTAGGCTAGGCTGAATCCTACAAAAACGCATGCCTTTTTATTTATGTAATATGCCTGTTTCATGTGCACCCTTCAATTAAAAAGCCTTTGTCTTCACTGACATCATGGAAAGGTAATCTGTAACTCAACATAAAGTAACGGTATTCTATAGGCCTCATGGCATTATTAAATTGTTTTTTAGGCTCGAAATTAAGGAGGCGTCGAAACTACTACGATGTCACATGCGGAGGTTGAGCTACCACGACGCGGTTTCCCCGGCCTCTCTGTGGATATGACCGACGAATGCTTATCCCGGGTCCCATCGGTGTTAAGGACGCACACCGTGGGCGCAAGGAGAAACTCTTACGGGCTGCATAAAATTAGTATGGACATTGACTCGCCTCTTTACAGTGGCGTCCTTTCCAAAGCCCTGTCCTGGTCAGCAGAGAATATACTAACGTTACCCGAGTCTAGAGCAGAGGACGAAAAACCCGACTACTCTCCACCGTCACCGTCCCCCGTTTCCAGCCCGGGCGCCAGCTCCAACACGCCCCCCTGTTGCCAGGACCCTGAGGCCGTATCCCTCAC
This sequence comes from Monocentris japonica, assembly GCA_900323365.1. Lineage (NCBI taxonomy): Eukaryota > Metazoa > Chordata > Actinopteri > Trachichthyiformes > Monocentridae > Monocentris > Monocentris japonica. Next base: position 93,484 of record OOFE01050038.1, read on the forward strand.
CGGGACCTGGGACCCCGTACCGGGATCCAGCACCCAGGATGCCAGCTCGGACTCTGAAAATGACCTCGTCCATAGTAAACAGCACAAGGTCTTGTCCCGCATCTCATTTGATACTAAATGGGAGCAGGAAGAAAAAGAGGACGTGGAGACCAAAGCTGTAGCAACCTCACCTGATGGAAGATATCTTAAATTCAACATCGA
>OOFE01050038.1:93704-113058 GCA_900323365.1 Monocentris japonica
CAAATTCAACATCGAGATTGGAAGGGGGTCCTTCAAGACAGTCTATAAAGGGCTGGACACAGAGACCACAGTGGAAGTGGCATGGTGTGAGCTACAGGTGAGTTTGCTTGTTATCTACACCTGCACTCTAAACTGCCCATGTGAGGGAAAATTCCACATATTCAAGTTGATTACCAGACATTTCATTTGTTTTATCAAGAGAAATACAGTATTTCACTTTACTTAAAGTAATACATGAAGTTTTCATTTATCTACTCATTTTCAAAGATTGATTTCTTTTATGAGGGTTGATGATGTGCGTCCTCCTAATAGATCAGCAGAAGGCTGCATGTTCAGTGAATTATTTTCTTTGCCTGGGCCACTCAGCCCTAATTCCCCTGCCAGGCCACATGGTTTTGAGGCAAAAACTCCAGAGCATTCTGTGAAGCAGCTAATCTTTCATTCTCTCTGGCTGACCTTGAGTTGGGCTGTGTCAGGGCCATGCATGGTAACCCAGGTCATCCCCTCAACGGTCAGCTCCAACTGAATCAGTCTGCCTGCCATGATCCGCTTTAATCTCTGTTTTCATTAACAACCGGTGACACCAATGCTAGCTCTGCCTGCCTCACGTGCAAACTAAGAACAACAGAGGGGCCATAGATCACACATATTCAGCTCTGCAGGGATAATCTACTGTCACTGCTTGTTTTTCCACTGTCAAAGCTGTGACAAGAGTGCTGTTGGTATTCTAAAATGCTTTGGGAATAGCTCCATCATGAGAGATTGGGACTACGAGATCATATCCAGACAGGTGACCCTCACAGGGGTTTATGCTCATGTGCCACAGGGAACATTCATTCTCTCTGTTTATGGAGAGGTGATCTGATGGTAACTTGCAGAGGTGTCTGTCCATTTCCTGCTGTGGTACTTGGCATGCAGGCACCAAACAGCCTGGGTAACAGCTGCTCTTTCTCTTGCTTACATGGTATGATAGCACGGTCAAGGGTTTAAAGATTCAAGCTTAAGTCCACCCATAACAGTTGCCATTCTGTCTGACACATGTTGGTATGAGTATCAGCCAGCCAGGTGAGCCTACCTGAAAAGTTGTGCCCTCAAAACCTCAGATCCTCAGATCACACACCGAATTTAATATTGCTGGTAGTTTAAAGCATAACTCGATAAAAGGTGCACAGAGGTATTCTTAGCCTTGCCTTCCTGTTGTTGAGGAGTAGCAGCCAATATGGCACTGGAGCACAGACAGTCAGGGATTATGCGGGGTGAAGTGAATCTGCCCCGAGGCTGGAGCTGCAGCAGTGGCAGGTGGGGGATGTCTGCCTCGAGAACCCACCTGTCAGTTCACACAACAGGTGTGTTTGGGGGAGGCAGCAACTCTGTCACTCCCAGGCTCAGAGAGGCATTGATGTCCCAGTATCTACTCCACTATTACAGCACAGTCAGATATTTTTTTACCCTCAAGTCAAATGAAAGTGGTTGTTGATCAATATTTTTGGCCTATCTTTAAGCCTAGGCCTGCCTTTAACTTTACTGGAGTCAGAAGTGCAATACATTTTGTTGCCTCTCTTTGGATGGGGGCCATATTGGAAACTAGTGTGCTATTTCATCTCTTTACATGAGACTTGAGCCCAGTTAAGCCCCTTAATCACTTCTAATAAGCTTAAAAGTGGCCATTGTTGATATGGTTACTGTTGTGATAAGTCAACCTCAGAGAGACTGACTCAACTGCCGTGGCATTTAGTAGCCTAAATCACTACCCCCCTTCCCCTGATTCTTTAAATAAACATAGATGATGTTTGTTGGTGGCCAAACAAAATAGCCCTGTAATGTTGACGGTGCAGCAGTTGACAGTGCGTCATTAGAAGTCAGGTTGAAAAGCCTAAAGCTCTTTTAACTATGTATTATAGAGCCTGAGCTGTAATCTTGAGGCAGTTAAGATCTGCTGCTTGTGAAGGGGATTCAAATGGCATCTGCTATACCAGATCCCTGTTGACCTGATAAGACTGTACATCAGTTGCATTTGTCATAATTCTTACCGTGACACACTGAGGTGTTCTCCAATGTCACAGTGTCATTTCGACATTCATGCTGTTTATGTCCCTTTGGGTTGTGGCCTATTTAGGAACTTGTTGTTGAATTTGTGATTTACTGAAAAAAAGCGTGACCCTTGTTGAATTCATCGAGCAGTTCAGCACTATGAAGACACGGCTTTATGTTTGGAACCGCCTGGTGTTGTTGCCGAAAGCAGCAGGGGGAGAAACAACCCAGGAGGCAGCTACCAAGCAACCCTCCCCCCACAGGTGACCCAGATATATATATATACATTGTGCATTGGGCATTCAAGGAAGTGTAGTGAGGGGTGATAAAAAATGCAGGAGTCATTGTGTGGTCACCTTGTATAGAAAGGCATCGGTCCATACTGTCCTCGTTCTTTCCATGCTGTTGTGTGTCATTATTATTCCTACTTGCACAACGCTGCACCAGTATGAAGTTTCGACCATCTCTACATGGAATCACATTTTACATTTTAGGAATTCAAGTGATGCTTTTATTCAGAGCAACCTATGATGAGTGCAACAGTGGAATAAGCTCCAATAAGCTTTAAATGTGTGAAATTGCAAGTAACCAATAGCAATGAGATTACTCAGGCACACATCCTTTCTGCTGAACCAGTTAAAGAGCTGTTGCACAAGACCTGCTGTTATTCAACAATAGACTTCCAGCCATTCCCTCCAACCTGCATCCTCGTGACAGTGACATTGATACTCTCATGTTTCATTTTCAAACCTTAATCAGGACTTTTTAATTATGCTCTACAAAAACAGTGTTACCCTGGTTTGTATCTCCAGAACCACCTGTATGTTCAGCACACTCAGGGTTTATGAGGGTCATACTGAATGCACGATTGGATTGGGTCGAAAGTGTTCAAAACATACTGCAGCACCCAAAACCAATTAGCCATTTCCTCCGATGCAGAAGTACAGACTGGGAGACAGCTATAAATGTGGTGCGCTCTTTCTGCATGCGCTCTAAAACTTTCTCTTGTCAAATAATGTTTTGGGCTTATGGGATAACGTTTTTGTGGTAACCCTTTCCTGCAACATAGAGAATCACAGTAGTCTCTCTATTTGAGACACTACTGCTGTCTGATGATAAACATATGATGATGAACATATGGATCATATAGCTTGAACTAAAATGCACAACCACATGCTGAACTGGAGGCAGCAGCACAGATTCTGTAGCAAATATAAATAGATCCCCTCTGTAATGAAAACACGATTTAATAAAAGTCATTTTCTCTCTTCATTCAATTTTGATGTTGTCTGATGTATGGAGGATATTTGACTGTGAGACGTTATCCTCTGTGTGTTTTAAATATCACTGGTCTCGAGGAAACAGAGTTACCTAAGGAAAAAGGGAAAGAGGGTGTGTGTTGTGGAGATTTACATCACCCCTGCTGTAATCAGAGTTGGAACCATTACTGTAGTGGTCTCTTGGGGTAGAAGGAGCTGGAAGCTGCACTACTTATGTTTTAGATCTGGGTTTTAATGCTCATATAATAGCACCAGATTAAACTAAAGCCGTAAAACCTTATTAATATCTAGCTACTAGGTCTGCACAGTTTGAGGTTAAACAACAAAGCATAACTCTTCGGCACAAACCTCCTATTTCTTCTGCTCGGCCTAAGACAAACCTGCCTGTGTAACCTTTATCTGAATGTGGCTAGTGTTCAGTGTCAAAACATAAGCTGAGCGTCCTATCAGTTCTACTGTAGCCAACATCAACACTGTCTTTCCTCTCAGGGCCCTTAGCATAGCTTGTTCCAGCTTATCAGGGCCAGCCGCATGGACGCAGTTTCTCAGAGGAGAAAGTGAAGGAGGCCCACAATGATAGCCTACATTTACACATGCCAGCGCGTCACTTTGACGTTGAAGGCTGTTTGTTTGTTTGCATTAGCTGTGCACAGTCCAGAAAAGAAGGTCGTGGTGTGTCACCTACAAAACTTGTATTGTGCTATACATGCATTCATTTGATAGATATGGGCTTGCTGAATGTTTTCCTAATCGACCTGATATTGTGGATTTTATGTATGATTTGCTCTGCAAGATATTTCAGCAGTATATGCACTTAGTAGATAACTAGATAACAGCACCTGATGGGCAGGCGTTGATATTTTAGGAAGTGCCATTAGTTGGATAGGTACCTGCTGCTGTAAGATACAGGATACAATACAGAGGCTCTTAGGTATCAACGAATCAATATTGCTCAAAGCCGTTCCTGTGGTCTTGCATACTTAGTAGTATTTTATCAATCTATATATTTAATATATATAATCTAGGTAAGCCTCCCGTGTTATTCAGGATACATGGGAGCTCATATAAGCTCTGATATGATAGCTTAGATATGCCATTAACAGCCAGGTTACTGACACAGGTAAACACCATATCCTGTTTACTGTTTCTGTACGTCTGTAACCAATATCCAGAATATTCTGTGAATTCATGTAGAGAGATATTTCTGATCGGGATGTGAAGATGCATATTAACAGCATATCCTAAATTTGACCTTAATCACAAAATTAGTTGGTATCCGTCATACTCTGAGCATGCAAAGGCACTTAGTGAATAAAAGTGTGCTTGGTGGTAGATACCATTATTCTGCCCCATATAACAATAATGAGCACATGGAGAAAATGTGTTGATCATTATTTTCATTCAACAAACAGTGCAGAGCCTCTCACCTGGAGGTAGACTTGACTCTGCTAATGCCAGCCACAGACAGAGACAAAGGAATACTTGTCATGGAATACATGGAAAGAACAGATTATAAATTGTTTCTACATCTGCCAGTTGTAATGACTGAGCTATTGTACGTCTATGTACAGTGTGCCATTGGCAAAGGTACTGAATGACTCTACTGAGTCGTTGCTTCTACGGGAAACCCTCTGTGGATCGATTTTTTTTGTGCGGGAGATGTTAGCAAGTGGTCCAGGAATTGTATAACTTATTGTGTGGAACTTTTGAAAAAAACTTTTGGATTTACAGTAATGTCATTGGTTCGGTTTTCTAAAAAAGGGACAAGTTTGGGATTTATCAGACAAATGTAATCTCGTCTTCGCTGTCTCCTCTTTGATCTGACATGTGCCTACGTCAAGGGTGCGCATGCATTACTCTCTTCTACTGTGACTTACCCAGCCCAGCACCTCACCCAGATGTCTGTATAACTGCCAGTCAAGCTAACTCCTTCTCCCCTGTCTAGCAATGCATATCAAAACTATTCATTAGAAATACGAGGCCTGGCAGACGTGAAAAAATCAGTTCATGCGTTTGGAAAAAATGGCTTCACTCCGCAGGGTTTTTGGTATTGACAGTGTGTGACTATACAGTGTGTGGCATATGGTCACTCTGCAGCATGGGGCCTAGAGAGGCCCAGGTCCTACTTCCAAAACAAACCCACAACCTCTAGTTCAATAGCTGTTGTGGCTATGAGGCCATAGTGGGTAAGGGACAAGACTGCTCCATAGGGCAACCTCTGGTCATTAGTGAACCGATCATGTGTGTTGGAGTGTGTAGGATCGAGGTGTCAGGAGTGTAAACATGCTTTAAGTAGCCAGTTGAGTCCAGTGATGAATTGGTCGCTGGTGTATGAGGGGTACTGTAATGCTCTACCTGTTTGGGGTCCAGCACCTTGCAATGCCCAACAACAAACACTGTAATGTGTTTTCTCAGTCAACAGCAAACAGCAATTTGTATTCCTCCCAGACGTGTACTGTATGGCTTAGTTCAGATTTATCTTCAAGCTCTGCGGGTTTCTAAAGTTGGTGCTCACGTTTATGCTTTCAAAACATCGGCCATTTTGACTATTTATTGGACAGACACACAAGAGATGAGTCTCTAATCTGGTATATATATAAATATTTCATGTCTTTGCCTTCCTGTGACAAGGGCACCACTTCCATACCATCACGCCGTAAAGTATATCCGGTCCTAGGCACTTGATAGCACATCCTTGTTCATCAAGGTAACACTACGCCATCCCCTCCACCCCCAGAGGGAAAGTAGATTACACATAAACTAGCTACAGTACCAAACATCCAGTCTGAACAGTTAAATGTCTCATCTCGTTCAGTCTGACAGATGTTCATCGAAATATCCATGTAATCCAATGTTGCAATGTCCTGTATTTACTAATACAAGGAACTTTAACAAGTTTAACTTCATAAATTACATGTAATAATAAAAAAAATAAGACAAAACTGCCCCTTATATGAAAGCACCTATTTTGCTTGCCGGCTGTTCCAGAGCCTGGGGCCAAAGCAACTAAAAAAGGCTTTACTGTAACTCGAACAGTAGTTGCAAATAATTCTTAACATATTACTCTGCTGGGAGTACCAGATGGGTACAAGACAATGCAGATAGTGTCCAAATATATTACTTGTGATGTTCAAATACTTTCTTGTACTCATACTATCTTGTGTGCTAAACCCCACCTATGTGGCACCTAAGTTCCTAAAACAAACCATAAAAACCAAGTACACTATCTGACCCAGGTCTGACTCAGGTTTAGGGAATAGTTAAAAGACCAGCGCCAGAGGATCCAAGGAATCCACTCAAGAGGGACATTTTATCTTTAAAGCTTGTCAGATATGTACTTGTGAAAACAAGTTGTAGCCTGAAAGATAATAATTGTACATTTTTTTCAACGACTAGGTCTGAAGTAATCAATGTAATCAGATCTAATTTGCTGAGAGTTTTTGAGACGATTACATCGTTCACCATTAACATTTAGATATCATCTGCATGCTATGGGTTTGCCACTAAAAATATTGGAAAGTCACTGGCCATTACAGCAATGTTTACATCACAAGAAAAGATTGGCCCACTTTTTAACAAATGATAGAGTATGTGGATGGCCTAATTTCATGTACAATAAAACGATCTCTACAGAAAAATATTTTTTACTTTTTAAACTTCAGTTCATCAGTAATTGATGGAAACGACTCTGTTGTCCAAAGGACTTTGCTCATCAAGTGTGTGTGTATGTGTGTGTATTCATGTTCATGTTCTTGCTAGTACAGTTGCCTGGCCAGGAAACTACATTTAATCAGGTAGGTTTAAGAGCCCTTTATGGCAGGTAGGAGACGTAACTGTGACGGAACATGGCAGGTTGTTAAGTCCTGTGTGCTGGTACAACAAACACAGAATGCCATTTTCTTAATGGTTCTCAGTTTACGGGCTGAGGAACAGCTATAACCTGTGGAAGTACTACCTATGGAAGTATAAGAATCTCATGTGACACATTACTTGTTTATTCAATTGCTCCATGAACCAGGGTTTTTAATGCCAGTGCATATAGGCTGCTAACAATCAGTGGCACACATCTGAGGATGATCAACCCCTCAAACCCCCAGGGGAATATATGATTGGATGAATGTTGATGAATGTTGTTTGTCACCTTGCTAGAAATACCGGGACCTCATTTAAACTCAAGAAGTCATATTTGAGTCTGAATGCATGACCAACTGTACAAACCATAACTAACCCTATTTTCTGTTTGACCTGACTGCACTACAGTATTTTTTGAGGCAAAACTCCCAAAGGCTATAACTTCCAGGCATCTTGTGATCTTTCTCTGATTCACTGGCTTTGCTGAAGAGGAAGTGTTTGTTCCATTCACAGTCTTTCTTTTAGTTATTATGTCCAGACAACCGTTTTTTCTATTCTCCTCTTGTAGTTAAACGCTTCCTCCCCCTGCAGTGTTATCAGATCAAATGGAAAGCAAAATGTCCTCTCCTCTCCCTCTCGCTTTGACCAAAGATAACCAGAGGATGCCAAAATGCTTCATGGGTCATAGTAGTCCTTAAACTGGCATACTCACCAACCCAAAGTCATTTACTATCACTCAGAATTAAGCTTGGCTGTGGGAGTCATGATTTTGACACCACTTACAGTATGAATTACTGAATTCTAGTCTTTGATTAGCCCGACACATACGCTAGCTGAGTAAAGACCCCCATACATTAGTTTTACATGAAGTTTTATATAAGGCCCTTTACTAATGTTTATTCTCCTGAGATTTGTTCAACAATTATATTTTACAATTCAAATATTTCATTAATGTACACCTTTATCCAGAGCATCTAACAATAAATTGCAACCGTATAAAAAGTCTCTATTTGTGAATCCCATAATCTGGAAACGTCTAGTACTTGCCCATCTACTAGTCTAGTAAAGAACAAGTGCAACAAAGGACACTAATCCAATGTTAATAAATGAGAAGGAGAGGTAGGGTAGGGTGCAAGGAAAAGTGACAAGTTAATTCAGGCCCTACAACATGCTTTTTTTAGAAGTAAAAACTGAAGGCGCACTGATAAATGAGGCTCCAATGAGTCACTAAAAGAAGACACCAGACAAACAAAAAGACAATAACAAAGAAAGAGGACTATCAGTTTAGATACTGGATCTCTGCGATCTCAAACAAATCAATCCCATTCTCTCAAACAAAGCAGATAGGACACTTTCTGAGACAATTCCTGCAGCTGAGAGGACAGCCTGGTGCATGTGCAGTATCCTTTCAGTACGTCTCTAAGGTAAGTGGGACAAAAGCAGGTTAAATAGCCCAGTTTTCACCATTGAAATAATCTAGGTCTTTTTACTTATCCAGGTGATTAGCTAGGCGCCACAAGTCAAGTCAGGTTGTCAGTGTGAGAGCAGCAGTCAGAGGGTGGTTTGAGTCCTCAATCTTTATTAGATTAATGGCTAACCTCCCTCTGCCCGCTCCATTTACAGAACATGTCAGGTTTTCCTTGGAAAGAGCACACTGGCACCTCAGTTCTTACCTCCAAACATCTGAATGCCACACTGTACCAGTGCAAGTGCCTACGTGCGTGTTCAAGACTTTATACACTGTGCATGTCAGTCAGGGAAGGACCCCATGCCCCGCAATGACCTGGTTCAGCACTCATCCTGAACGGTGTCCAGGTCTTAGAGGCGTGGGAGGCGTGAGGTCACATCGTTTTTTAACTATACCTTTAACCTCAATCCAGAGCTTGGCGTGTGAGACGTCATTGCCTCTGATGGACAGTGGGGGGGTAGTAATGCTGAACCCTTGCAGGTTTTCTCCTGTTTCCACTGTCATCAAAAGGTTTCCATGACCTCTCATCTATAACTGCTCCTCACTGTGAGTTATGGCCTATTAACAGCACTTTCAGTAATAGGTTAATGACAAGTAAAGAAGGGAAAGGGAATTACTTACTATTTAGTCCCTAATAGGGTTCCTACACATTCAGAGACAAGTATGTAAAATAAATTGGACACTTTCCAGGACTGGAAATGTTATAGAATTACACCAAAAAGTCTAGAAACACATTCACGTATTGTATTAGTAGTTACTACAGAATGATATGGCCTTGTTGGCAGTCATATTGCCCTGTTACTATCAACATGCATCATATTGGACACAGACCAAACTATTCAAATCCACAATAAAAAAAGTATGGGTGTGGAAAATACTTAGAAACCCAGCCTCTAACCCTGTGGGCTGGATGCAGTGTTTTTAGTCAAGATTCCTAAAGCTACCACAGTCTGTCCATATTGACTGGATATCACTGGACATGTAACATTAGGACAGTGCTAAATAGCAGTCTTCATTCCTGTATTAAGCCAAAGCGTACACCTGGTTTGATCAAATGTTGGCAGACACATGGTGTTCATCTCCCGGTTGTCATAATAGGGGCGCTGACAGGGAGTTCTTAGTACCAGTGGCTCTTTTACCATCAACACTGCTTATGTAACTCCACTTATGTAGCACCAGGCCCAAGAATTTCCAGCCCCAGCTTTTGCAGACCCCCAACTCAACATACACACCTCCCAGTGGCTAAGAATAAATCATCCTCTGGAGGAGACTAAGTGATTTAAAGGAAGAAATGAAGTCTTCAGTGTCAGAACACATAATAAACATGTGGGCACATTGAGGCAGAGGCTCATTTCACATACCCCTGAATCTAAACAATACTGATTCCTGGATATACCCAGTTGTCATTTCAAAACAGGGATACTACATTTGATATATTGTCAAGAACTGCAACAAATATTAGGATGTGGTGTCTCCTGCGTCACTTCATACAATGTTATTAAATGGTTTTGGCTTTATTTTTCAGTAAGGGGAGGGTAGAGGGTAGATCGAGATTGGCAAATACCACGTGGAGAAGAAGGATACAAACCTTGCATATCTATCCACAGAGGATTCTTTACCTCGGAAGTGTCAGTGAGCCCATCACTACTTAAACGTCTCTGGCCAAGGATGGACATGATTAAATCAATTTTAAGTCAAACGTTTGGTTTGTTTCAGAATTGCCAGAATTGGTTCTTCCAAGAATTCTGCATTTTCTTCCAACATCTGTGTTTTTGCATTTTAGTATTTTGTGATCATGCTGCGCAGTATGTCAGGCTCTCTAGTAAATCCTGCGGTTTTTGGAAGTGCCAGGGTTTCCAGTGCACATACACTAGCACTGTGCTGCAAACAGCCTCCACTCCACTTACACTGCACAGCCAACTATCCACAGGAGACACAGCTCTCTGTACCCGATTGACCGTGGTTGCTGTGTCAAATAGATACATAAATATATCCAGATGCACACACACATGCACAAACCACTACATGCACGTCAACCCATAAACCCACTGATTCATTCACACACGCACACGCACACATACACACACACACACACACACACAATAATTTGTATCATGTTGGGTGTGTTGCCTTCCGTTTTAGACATGCAGTGACTTCATCTATTACACCATAATAAAACTCAATGTCCTCAATGTCTGCAACTTGATGTGTATCAGCATTAAAATACAAACAGCGGAGTCACAGAAACAAATGGATAATTGATTTTTTCAGAATGTGCTTATGAGGCCACTGAAACACACTGTCCCATCAATAACAGTAATGATTACTGTATGAGCCAGGCTCATGGACATTTGTATGATCTAGTATCTCTGACAGAGGCCATACATCTGAGGTACACCTCTAGTCTGTATTCACATCACAAATTGATCACTATCAACCTAATTGTTTACATGGAAAGCAAGCCACATGGTCAGAAGTCTTCTCTGTATGTTGTGTTTGAGGCCGGGGTCTCGTGTTTGAATTTGTTGGTGTAATGTGACAGTTTGACAGGCGACTGCCAAACACAGCCCCCTGTGTTGGTGCAGCAACGTAATATGAGCAGTAGCAGCACCTTACTTACTGGGTTAGAGAGAGAGAGAGAGAGAGGGGAGGTAAAGAGTAATGGTCAAGTTGATTGTAAACATAAACATATGTACAGCATTTTTCCCAGAAACCTGCCTCAATGCAGGATTCATGGTCCTGAAGGAGTTTTCCACTAACCACCCACCACAGGCAGAGTTACTCCAGCGGGAGCTAAATTGGGCCATTCATTCTAGAGGAAGCACAAAAATGTCTTTGTTCGTCCAGCATGATTGGAAACCTCCTCTTTAAATCTGTAAAGTCAGAGGCTCCTCATTGGAAAAAATCAGATTATGTAACTGGAGGGTCACCTAGATGGATGAACCTGTGGTTTCCAGTCCCACAGCAAGCTCATTAGCTAAAGTAACAGTGATTTGTCAAATCCCCCCACTCCCCATTTCTATGCTACCTTTATTGCTACCCACTATTGCTACCCACTTACGTAATCACAAGACTGAACCATTTTTTTCATCAGAACTACATCGCTGTTGAGTTGTCAATTGTTGATACAATTGCATGTTTTTATTGCGTGTTATTTTCTGAAAGAACTGACAGTGTTGTTTCCTCTGTAGACACGTAAGCTGACCAAAGCAGAACGACAGCGCTTCAGCGAGGAGGTAGAGATGCTTAAGGGGCTCCAGCACCCCAACATCGTCCGCTTCCACGACTCCTGGAAGTCCACGTTGAAGGGCCACAAGTGTATCCTCCTGGTGACTGAACTCATGACCTCAGGCACCCTCAAAACGTGAGTCTCACCATCTACTCCCAGCCCTCAGTTGCAGTCTGTCTTTTGTCTGTTACGTGTAAAGAGTTACTTCCCAAAACACATGAAAATAGATCAAATCATTCAGTGTCTCCAAAACCAAATAGGATCCAATCTGTAAAAGTGAACACAAGTTGGTTATTATCCTATTTATTTTATGTTGTAAGAATATGTGTGACATTTTTCAAATTTTGGCTACTCTTCATGTCCTCCTTCATAGCAAAGAGGACATCTGTGTCGTGTTTATAGGGTGATAAAAGGTGCAGAATAAGGGTCAGGGTATAGTTGTTCTTATCTCCACTTTGTTTCAAATTCTTTGGGAGAAATATCCAGAAACCACTTCAGATTACGACTTCCTCTTGGATGTCAAAATTAGAGATGTATTATTATGTGCTACTTAAAAGCTTCCTCTTCTCCCAGTGTAAAGTTAATGTTTAGACTGTCTTCTCTCCTTTGTTTTAGGTACTTGAAGAGGTTCAAGGAGATGAAGCTGAAGCTGCTGCAGCGTTGGAGCCGTCAAATCCTCAAAGGGCTTCACTTCCTGCACACGCGCACGCCTCCCATCATCCACCGGGACCTCAAGTGTGACAACATCTTCATCACCGGCCCTACCGGCTCTGTCAAGATAGGAGATCTGGGCTTGGCCACTCTCAAAAGTGCCTCTTTTGCTAAAAGTGTCATTGGTAAGTGTAAATCACTAAGGCTTGGTCGATTTATTTATATCTCCTTCCCTTGATCTTTGAACTGTTCTGAGACCAATAGCATCTGGAGCATAGGTTTAGTTTAAATCAACAGGTAGTGAAATGCTTGTTGGGAGAGAGTACACTTCCCCAGGTTCCAGTCGAACGGTGTGTGTTAAATTAATGTACGAATCAAGTTTGATTGTCACGCACTTTGGAGTCTTTGGTAGTGGAATAATCCCCTGTACCTCATAGGAACACCAGAGTTCATGGCTCCAGAGATGTACGAGGAGAAGTATGACGAAGCAGTGGACGTCTACGCCTTTGGAATGTGTATTCTGGAGATGGCCACCTCTGAGTACCCGTACTCTGAGTGCCAAAACGCCGCCCAGATCTACCGCAAAGTCACCAGTGTGAGTAGGGGGAGGGGGAGACCGTCTCATTTTCTAACATGCATCCACATGTGTTTGCTTTCTGCCTTGTGCATAATGGAATCAGACCAAGGGCAACCAGGATATCCTTGATATCCCCTTAAATCCTTGGAAGAAGTGGGCCCCACATGGAATGAAAGGCCTGTTAAAGACTCAGTTTTGACCATTATAAGCTCAGGGTGCAGAACCATGCCGTAATCTGACCACTTTTCCGTTTTCAACCTACAATCATGATGCGTGATAGCAGATGTTTGACTCACGGATTGCTAGTGCCTTTGCCATTTCAAAGATCCTGTCTAGAAGCACTGGCTCACTATCATGTTCACTGGGATATTCCTTTCTCTCGGACATGGTGGTTGAATGGAAAACCGAGGTGACCTATCGACACTGACATTTATAAAATTTCTCTTTAAATCGCTTTTTAAGTCTCGCAGATACAAATTCCCACCAATTATTTTAAGAGGGAGCAACTGTATGGGTAAATAAAGACTTTTTCCACGTTGACATATACATGTGTCTGGGGCTGAAGAGGGCTTGAATCCCAGCCTAGTGCCCACTTACGTAAACTTGATTGTTGGAGCCATCTCAAATCAGAAAAGCTGATTAAACGTCTAAGAAATCAGTCCAAGCACCGTAGTAGACAGTGAGTTTTAAGACCAACACAGTAGCGGCTGTGGGCTGCCACATTTAGAGCTGGAGCAGGCGACAGTAGAATTATATGTTTTGGAAAAGACGTCTCACTCTCTGCTCCACAAAGAGGGCTGTTTCTTTCTCTCGTGTGACAAGATGGAAAACAAATAGAGTGTGATGGAGGCTGTAGAGAGAGAAAGTGACAATGCCAGCGAGCCAGAGTAGGTATGCGTCCTACACACACAAGGCAACAAGCAGCACTGATCACTGTCCATCTATAACGTCAATGTTCCATTTACAGCCTGTTCACGGCTGTCTGGAGACTTGACCTGGCATCAGTCTTGTTCATAAAATGTTTTTCATATACAGCCAACCATTAGGCTCAAAGAAAAAGAAAAACTACAAAATATCGTGGGGAAGTGCCTTTTCATATTTCCATAAGCTGACTTCAAGAGGCTAAGACGTACGGCATAGAATAGCTGCATAGAGAAGGCTTTGTTTGTAAGCCATGATAATGCTTTATTTTAATAATTCAGCAAAATGGGATTATTTTTCTTTGGGCCACACAAAATGTATGGATGAGATTCAGAATCGTCCTTAATAATCTTAAAAAAGAAAAGTCAATATAAGATGCACAATTCTTGTAGATGTAGATGTCTGTTATCGCAGGAGACATGCAGCTGCTCTGCTCTGCTATCCTCTAAATCACATTTCTCATATGAAATAATGGAGAACAAAATTTCTGTAATTGCATTGGAGAGCCAACCATACAGATTTTTGATGTCGCAATTTTTGTTTTCCACAGAGTGGCTCACATTTATTAGTTGCATATGCTTTAGTGGTTCACAGAGGAAAGTTGTTCTGTAACACAACAGTATGTGTGAGTATTCCAAAGCTAATAAAAAAGTTTTAAAAAACACCAAACAGCAACAATGTGGTATAGCAGTAAATGCAAACTACCTAGTCAATCATTGTGAAAAAAAACAATGTGTCATCCAGGCGTAAAATGACAATGTCATCCCCTTAGACTCAATAAATTTCTCCCTTCCCCTGTCTCGCAGCTCTGTCCTTTGTTTCAGTTAAACAGGAAGCAGGAATATCTTAAGAAAGTATGGTTATATGGTTACTGTGTGACAGGTTGGGATTTAAAAATGTTAACCAAATATATTACGCAGCCTTTATTTATGTCTTATTATTTGGATGTTTTGAGTTAACACAAACATGTTGCTTGGGCATCTGAGGCCAGACATCTTATTGACCTTGCCTCTTTGTGACAAGGGTGATTTGCTCTGCTTTCTTATCTGTGTTTTTGCAGGGATGGGAGCTTGAAACAGTCATGTAACTGCATCCGATTGATAGAAAATCTCTGCATACTAACTGTAATCTTCACACATTTTCATGATAACATTGAGGTGACCGCACATATTATTATTACATATGTAAAAGTGAACAGTCCCAGCATGACATGAGGCCAAAAAAAGTGAGAGGAGAAAAAGGGGCAAGAAGGAACACTGTGGTCTTTTCTGTTCTGATGAACTCTTGCTCCTGTCCTCTTCTTGTGTTGACATGATTGCAGAGCCTAATGTCATGCTGGCTGATGACGGATGTCACCAACCAAATGGTTACGTTAACATACGGCACAAGTAGAAGGGCTGTTATTGGTTCAATAGGTTCCTCGGATACGACAATGTGTCCTGCAAGGAAGAGATGAATCAATCAATTTACCAGTCTAATCCCAATTGGTCAAATATAAGCAATTTGGTTGATATTGAATAATAACAGCTCTTCAGAATAGCACCTCTGACATTTGTTGACATGGACGTCCACAAATTAAGTGGAAATTAATCTTGCTTCTTCTTACAGGGAATGAAACCTGACAGCTTCTACAAAGTCAAAGTCCCAGAGCTCAAAGAGATCACTGAGGGATGCATTCGTATGAACAAAGATGAAAGGTACTAGTGCCTCTTATACCGTTATTGTCTCTACCAACCAAGCATGAAATCTGAAAACATGTACTGTATATACTTAACATGTAGCATGAAGAAAAAAAGTACAGTGCAAGCACTCACTAAGAGGGCTACTTAAGGTGGTGGGATTAAAGGTAACCTACTGATTTCTTTTTTTTACCTCAGGTACACCATCCAGGACCTCCTGGATCACATCTTCTTCCAGGAGAACAACGGTGTGCATGTGGAGCTGGCAGAGGAGGACGACATGGTGAAGTCAGGCCTGAAGCTGTGGCTGCGCATGGACGACACCAAGAAGCTCAACGGGAAGTACAAGGACAACAACGCCATCGAGTTCCTCTTTGAGCTCTACAAGGATGTGCCTGAGGAGGTGGCTCAGGAGATGGTAGGCAGATGCAGACACTCTAGTGAAGTTGCCCTTTAGCCCTGACTATTTTAAAACCCTAGCTGTTAGTGGGGAGGTCAGCATGTAGAGGGAACTTTACCCAACACCCACATGGATACTGTGTCCTGGTCACCACCTGTATGGTGTCTCTTTATCGTGATTGTAATGGGTTTTATGGAGGAAGGCTTACCCATACAGAGTGTCTCAACACAGAGTTGGTCTTGACCCCGATGATTAAGCCTCAAATTTTTCCCGATCGGGATGCTCTTAAGGAAAAGAAATTTGGTTGCATGACAACCTTATTTGGACACATTCAGAGTGAAATCTTATATTGTCTCTTGTGGGTAATTCTTGTCCCCCTTCAACATGAGTTATTTATTAATGGAGATGCCTGCAGTTCTGGTGCTCTTAAGCATTAATAGGCCTACATATTAGGATATTGTGGATATGATATCTCTTCAGTAAGTGTTTACTGTAGATGTAAATACAGATATTCACCTAGATTCGGTGGCACTGAAAAATAAACAGGCTAATTATGTCACAGTGTCTGACAGTGTTGAAAGTTGAATTTCCCTTTGAGTTAACTATCTATTTGGCACTTGACCCCAAACAGTAATGACGGGACCACTAACGCACGCCGAGATCATCAGAGTACTTGTTTTTTGATTCTTTTATTTTAATAGCAGAGAGACATTGACTTGTGCTCAGCCCATAAACTCAAGTAGAGAGAACGCCTTGCAGAGTATGTCAAGGCCACCGTTCAGCATTTAATCATCAGCAGTTTGAAATGTGAGAGCGTGGCTCAGGAAGCAGCCGAGGTCGTGTCTTTAATAATATAATGACTATCTGGCTTGTTACGAAACAGGTCCTTATGTCCTCCAGACCTCCCCTCCGTAGAGGTCACTTTTAATGAAACTGCAAGCCACAATTCCTTACCTCTTTGTGATAGTTTTCAGCAAGATCAAATTTGGTATCAACAGGGGACATCTAGTCTGGGTGATCTGCTGTAATCTGAATACGTGTTGAGAGGCAGATTAGGACCGACTCTGAGTCCACTCTGTTGGACACTGTGCTCTGAGCGTCTGACGAGATGCTGCACAAGACGCTAACCAGACATGCTCAGTATTGATTTTCTACAAAGCAAATGCTGTTAGCACAAAATCCTTTCACATCAAAGGATAATTGATGTTATAGCATGCAGACTTGTGTAAATGATCTACATATTGTGCTAGGACATCTTGCACCGTGACTTATACACGTGTTATAGTGTTGTGCCCTGACTAACTGTGTTATGCAGGTTGTGCTGGGCTTTGTGTGTGAGGCAGACTTCAAGCTGGTGGCCAAGGCCATACGTGACAGGGTGACCACCATCAAGCGGCAGAGAGAAAAGCTGAGGCGGCAGGCAGAGGAACAAAAGAAGAAGCAAGAACAGGAGGCCACAGAAGAAGAGCCAGAGCCTCAGCTGCCTTCACCAAAAGTCGCAGTAGAGAGCCCCATCCCAGCCCAGACACCTCCAACCCCCATGCTGTCTCCAGTCAACAGCTCGGTGGACTCTGGCGTCAGCTCCAACTTCCCTGCAGAACCAGAGGAGCCTGAAGCGGACCAGCACTTCCATATCAGCCACAACAGCTGCTCCTCCGCTAATTGTGAGCAACATCACATAACATCCCATATGCCATGGGGCTTGAACCTGGGTACTCCAGTTTAAGAGCAGTGTCCCTACTCCTTATGCAACAACAAAAATAAAAATGCCTCCAAAGTGCATGACAGGCGTCTTTTCAAAACACAACCAATTCACATTACACTCTTGAAGTCCTACGTTTTTGTGTGTGTGTCTGTATATATAAATATGTATATACTGTAGCTTACATCATGTTTGTGTTCTGGAAATATGCATGTCAAAAGTTCTGTCACGCACCCTGGAGGCAAATATTTTTCACTGCATTAGGTGTACAGTTCCACTAAATAGCAAGCCATTTGGATCAGAGAATGTGGGAGGCTTACAGTGAAATGTGAAACTATGGATAACTGAATTATTCAGACCTTGTCAGTCTTACCTCATTAGATGTGTGTGTGTGTGTGTGTGTGTTTGAGTGAATGTGTGTGTGCTGTACTGCAGTTGTTTATTGGCCATGATCAGAAAGGCAACCAAAACATTCTCAGTGTAGATCCCAATGAATCACTCTACTCTAGCCTCAATACATCCAACCTCTGCTCACGCCATTGTGTCCCTAGAACAGTGTTAATCCATATTGAAACCCTCTGTGTGTGTGTCAGTCACGTTGTCAGATGTGTGTGTATGTGTGTGTGTCAATTCAGGGTTGTCAGATGTGCGTATGGTGCCGTATGTGTCAGTCAGTCAGGCCGCGGTCACATGCTAATGGCTTGTGTCCTTTGTTGTAACAGCTGACTGTGAGACGGACGGCTATCTGAGCTCCTCGGGGCTTCAGGACCCCCTGGAGGCCGGCAGCCTCAACGCTCCCCCGACCCCTCCCACCACACACACCGACACCCAGCCTGCAACTGGCCTCCCCATCCTGGCCCTCCGCTTCCCCTCGGTGAGTGGCCTCAATAAGCATTACTCTGACCAATGCAGTCCTGGCATAATGTTATTTAAGCAATACATAGTTTAAAAATAGCTTATCACTTTTAGAAAATGCAAATGGTAGATACATGTACTTTTAGTTAATAAAAAATAAATGATAATAATTAAATAGGAATGTACTTCTAGTTCCTGTATGATAGACCGAGGACTGCAACTGTGGAGGGCAACTGTTTCTTGCCCTCCACCCTTATTCGGGCTCAAAAAGAAAGAAAAAAAAAAAAATGAAAGTCTTTTGCCATGTTTACCTAGGTTTATCCCTTATTTCTATTTATAGAGTATTGCAGTATCCAACAACACAGAACATGGCAACTCAGGGCCCCCCAGTGGCTTCAACTCTCCTGTGGACAGGTAAACTCTTCAGGTCTCCTTTCTCTTCACACTCCTCTCTTCCCTCTGCTCTTGTTCTATCTGAGGAACAGTCGAGGCCAATAGTTCCTCCTTCATGAAATTAGAACGGCTGAAAATCAATATGAATTCAGTAGAAATGTCTGTCTTCCCTTTCTATATAACTCCTCCTCCACATGTGTGCGGCTGCGACAACAGGGCCGAGGCGATCAGCAGTGTTTTTATTATAGTGAAGCAGAATGGACCCTTGCAGGTTTCTGTGCGACTAAGTATCAGATGTTGTGGAGGCTCTGTTTTC
>OOFE01050038.1:123028-155276 GCA_900323365.1 Monocentris japonica
AGGAGCAGCAGCAGCAAGACGGAGAAGAGGAGGAGGATGGGGAGGAAGAGGCTGAGAAGCGACAGAGAACAAGGAGGAGTCGTCGGAGGAGGACATGTAGCCTCAGCCTGATGGGAACATCTGCAGACAGCGGACTCTCAGTGACAGCTGCTGAGTTGGAAGGGAGGCTATGGGATGGAGGGGCAGGCAGCCCACAGCACAGCAATGCCCTGCACCATTTATGGATGATGACTTATAGCCGCAACACCCCCTACCTGAGCAGCGATGACTCAGACAGTGATGATGACATGCTGGAAGAGCTTCACGAACTCAGAGAGAAGTAAGTGACACCAATGAAGACACCCAACACAGTACAGCACTAAATAAGTACATATTAAGAACAAATATAGGACAAGAGCTGAAAATAGAAAAAAGTGATTTCATCATGATTTTGAAGTAGTCCTTTAGATGAGGTTGAATATATTGAAGAATCATAGAAAGTTATGAACTTTGTTCGACCTTTCAAAGCAATGATAAACCTTTCTCCCTTTACATATCTTACTTCTTGTCTCCTATCAGACACCTGACAGAGGTGCAGACCCTGCAGGCTGCCCAAAAGAGAGAGATTGAGGAGCTTTATGAAAGGATGGGGAAAGTTCCCCCTCCAGGCATCGTCTCTCCTGCTGCCATGCTGTCCAGTCGCCAGCGGCGCCTCTCAAAGGGCAGCGGTTTCCCCTCTTCCCGCAGGAACAGTCTTCAGCGCTTGGACATGCTACCTCTCCAAGGTAAAGAACATCCACCTGAATTTCTGAATTTGGATTTTAGTTAGTTATAACCCTCTAATTAATGTGACAACATTCTGTGTACATGTGTATTTTAACTACGCTGTCACTTTCTTTGTTACTCCAGATTTTTATATTGTGATATTTATTGTGTGCCGTTGATGCAGCATACTGTGTTTGTTTTCCTAGGCATCATTAGGAGAAACTCCCTTGGAGGCAGCAGCAGCAGCTCCCAGGATAAACCTAGCAAAGGGGTCACCTTTGCCACTGACATTAGTAGAATGGTGAGTGTACTTCTCATACATTAACATCAACTAATACAAGTACGCCATTAGAAAACTTCATATTACCATTATTGCCACAATAGAAAATAAATTCTCTTCCCTTCATGTATTTTCTTTTCTTTTTCCCCCTAACCTCACCAGTAACAATCTTCAGCCAAGCGAGCTGTATATCTGGACTACCTCATCTGAAGTGTGACTGCAGTGGTCAAACCCATCCTGTAGGAGGAACGCTTTAACCCTTTCACTGGCCCCCCTAGGAGCAAACAGCTTCCCTCTGCCAGTGGTCCCAAGGTTCTGCCAGTGGTCATTTACCTCAAAATCTCTTCACTGTCATCCGTAAGGCTGGATTTACACAGGAACCTTAAAATCTGATTTTCAACCCTATGTCACCCACATCTGGTGATTTCATTGAAGGTTAAGCATAGAATAACAACCAATCTGGGTTGCATTGGGCTCAAAATGTATCTGTTCTTTTTGCTCTTATGCAAAGAAAGTCCCAACAGATGGCTGTCAAACCCAACGGTTCACAATGAAACAACCTCCAGGATGCCACCTGAACAGTACTTTGCAAAATGTCACAATACAGTTGAGTGTAAATGTTTTCTCTGAGCAAGCTTTTTGCATAAGGTGGTCAAGTGATGGTTTGTACAAAGTGCTGTACAGTTGTTGCCTTTCAGGCTACAGGAACAGATACTATGACTTTGATCAAGAATGACACTAATTGTTTTCTTGCTTGTCTGACTCACTGCCATTATCTATCTGAGCACAGTAATGTGAACCACAAGGCTCTGACTTTTACTGACAGTTGTCATCTACACGTGACAATATTTCAGATGATCTCACAATTTATTTGCTGTAGTTTGTTAATGTCTCAGCACCTGCTGACTGCACAGTGAATATACTTTTACTAGTATAGCTATCATTACTTCCTTCCAGAGGCTGACAAGAGCAGTCTAGATGCATTGTTGTACAGTTTAATAGAACATTGTTTATCCAAATATGTATTTTGAAAACATTATGTCCTAGTACATAATGTTCTTTAGTCATTGGACACTTCACCTGACAGATTGACCTACATTTCTGAGAGGTTCAGATGAGAGGTTTGACTGTAGATATGACATTTTCAGAAAGGTAGCCAATAGGATTTCTAGGGGCGATATTTCTATAAATCTGTAGGACAGCACAACAGTACCATGAGAAAATATCCATTAAAACATCCAAAGACATGAACAATGTTTGAGTTATAGTCATTTGCTCACTACTCAATTGACAAGTATCTTCCTCCAGCAGAAAAAGATGTCTCTTCGCAGGACATACCTTTTTCAAAATATTGAATGGGAAGAGATTAAGTAAAATGATGCAAAAGCAAAGTTTTTAGTGTAGGGAGCTTTGCACATCAATCTTCAAATACTATAGCTGGTAAAACAAACAAATCACATGGCCTTTTTAAACAGAGGGTCATAAATGATTGATTGGTCATAAATAAATCCACCTGGTTTTAGACTACTTGTTATCCCCTCCATTGTAAATGTGTATATATTACAATGCATTTATAGATCTTGTTTACAGGTTATGAGTAAACAAAAAATATTTTGGTAACCTTAATTCTTGCTCAAGCAAAATCAAATATGTGTTGCCTGTTGCATAGATTAAGCACCTTCTGCACTTTAGTAAATTCTATTTTAGTCCTCAATCATTTACACATATGTTTGTGGATAAAACTGTGTTCATGTGTTCACGTGAAGAAGACCTGGGATGTTTCCTGTATGGTTCTTCTGTTCTTTTTCATAAGGGAGCTAGAGAGTATTCTTCAATTTATGTTTCATCACCATGTTTCTTTTTGAATGAAATGTATATTTGTACTTACACTTATGATCTACCCTCCCTAGAGTTTTAATCAACAGATATGTTGTTGGATATAGAAATCAGTCCAAGCTGTGAACCCATAGCAGTTGCCTTATACAGGAGTCACTACACACACTGAATTTTCTGGCAGAGAAACTCACTACATAATATATTCAAACAAAACGAATTACAGCTCTAAATTTTGAATGTAAATATATAATTGTATTGCTTTCTAAAGCTGCAGTCCTGCCATGCTGAATCTGTGCCTTTCCCTTGCAATGTCTTATTTTATATTTTTACTCTGAAGATTTGATGGCTAGATCAGGCTCCATAAATATTTTGACAAAATAAATAAACGCAATTGTAATTACACTGCTTTTTATTGTCTTTACTGTTTCGCCCAGTGTCTAATTATTGCCAAAATGCATTTCACATAACTTACATTGGGATATCATTTATTATGTGATGTAAAAAAAACAAATACATCAACTTTTTTTTTTTTTTAACAGATTATTACTTTATCAACATAAATAGTTTTAATTGGTTGATCTGTGTCATTTCAGCAGTGTCACTGGCATTGCCTGGTGTTCAAGGCCACTGTAGATGTAATAATACTAGCAGACTATGAGTTGGGGTATTCATATTTCACCTCATATGCACATCCGATGATCAGGGTGCACTAGTGTGGGAACTGTTATGATTGTTAATGCTACAGTCTGGGGCAGCGTGCACTTTAAAAGGTCATGTTGAGGTCAGTGGATCAGTCCTTTCTACTTACAGGCAAGTTTAATCATAATCAAGACACCTTTAGTTTTAGGTCAGCAACAAAACCACAAGATTACCCTTTACAATCAAGACAAAGTCCAACGCTGCCTCAACAGTGGCCAGCCATGTCCACATAAGTCCCTTCTCAGTTTCAAGTGTAGGACATTTCTGGGGCTACACAGTCCAGCAGGGCACATCCACCTCAGTTGGCACCCGTCTTTGGTCCCCGCATCCTTGCATGCTTGGCCTCCTCATCCAGCTCATCCATGATTCGCTCCTGGGAGACTGAGTAAAATGTGTAGCCATCTAGGGGAGCAAACAGTCAAGGCAAACATATCGAAGCAAAACACATCAAAAAGCAATGATAGAAGCAGAATCAGAGCAGGAAGTGGCGATCCTGACCGTGGAGTTCAACCCGCCTTGCTAACTTCACATTACATTTACATTACAGTCATTTAGCAGACGCGTTTATCCAAAGCGACTTACAAGTTACAGTTTACACTACGTGGGGCTTGAACCCACAACCCTGAGACTCTCATGCTCTACCAACTGAGCTGTCCGGGCCAGACCACATAATTTAGAGTGTAAAGAGGGTAATTGCTCATTATCAATTATGGGTTTTAGTTTAAAAAGATGCGTCAAGTTTAACCTCGTTTTCGCTATATGCTAGATAGTTACAGCAGCCAGTTACCTAGACACCAGTCATAACTAACATGCTAGCATTCAATGGACGGGGATCTCCTCTCAACCGAAGACATGTTTAAACTGCACGACATTCAAATTCGTTATTGTCAACACAGTTTAGAAAGAAATCATGTGCAACGTTAGACTTAACAGACTTGTGCTATCAAGCCTTTTGAACTAACTGGCTAACATTAGCCAGCTATGCTACCGTGACATTACGTTAGTTCACCTTGTGTGTGTTGACGTGAGTGTGCTTGCCAAGGATACAAATTCCCAGTACAATTGCTCCAATAGCTAGTCCCGTGACAACATTCCGTGTCCTCAGTTTCTGCGTTTTCTTCTTCCATTGCTCAAGCTCAACTTGTCTGATAAAATGCATCTGTTCATTAGAAAGACCCTCTTTCGTTGGGTCTATTCTCGTTGCAAACGGTGCACCGGACTCCTTCGGCGACTTGTCAGCCATTTCTGTGTAAGTAAGGCATGCAAGGTTGTTCCACAGCAGTTTCACAACCGATAAGCTATACAGCTGTATTACAAACGATCTACGGAATTGGAAATTACAAATTATGCGTCGAATAGGCTATCACTATGTTGTGAAATCTAGTATGCACTGAACTCAGCGAGCGCAACCAACCACAGGGTGTTGTGTGTGTGAATGAAACAAAAGTGTGCGCCACCCTAATCAGTCCCCACGGCGGCTTTGGTTCCTACTAAGTGTCGGTTGAAACAACCTAGCATCGTAACTGTTACAATATCGCCATCTTCAGGAAAATTATAGTCTAGCTTAGCTATTTTGACAATTCAAAAGTTTGATCAAGTAATTTACTTCATACCAATTCTTGACAGACAGCAAACAAAGACGTTTTAGTTTTCGTTAACATATTCGATTGTATTTTAACCTATCCTAGATTTTTGCTAATAGAATACTAGCCAGTGGACATGGCGAAGAGATTTCTATGTTCTCCATTACAAAGCAGAAGTGTCAAGTATGGGGAAACCTCCTTTGAACTACTATCAGACTTTCTTATCAATCTCAACAAAAGAAACAAAGACAAACTCGACAGTTTATCAAAATGTACCGGGGATTTCAAAGATAAAAAACTGATAGGTAAGTATGTTACAGAGCTAGCTTGACCGTTGGTGCATCAAGTTGACAGCTGATCCTAATTATTAATTTGTCAAGAACATTTTAATTGATCCACCTGGACAAAAGTAGAGTGAGATAAACTAACCTCTAAAACAGTAAAATTTGATAATGTGAATTTTGTCATAATTACCTGGCATCTTTTTTCTTTGGGTTGGAATGTGTTATTTTATTTATGTGGATATTATGTTGTTTTTGTTACCTTGCTTTAAGAGACAGATCTCTGACCAATGTTTGCTGGGCCTCATATAATCTAAATTTTAATTGAATACTATTTAATAGCCACATGCTTTCAGGATTTTCCTGTCATCTTAAATTCTTAGGTGGCCCATCTAGACCTATGTGTTATTTATCACCTAAAGGAAGACTTGTACTCTCCGCATATGATGCAAAATATTTTATAGCTTTCCTTTGCATGTGAAGTCTAAATGTGTTCAGTAGTGTCCCTGCATTAGAGGCCCTGAATGGGTATGAACGGCCAGTAATATTTATTACCTGCTCTTTGAGATTTTGCATCCACATGTGAAACTCACCCCACTGGTGACATTTACACCTAAGCCTCTCTAAAGGCCAGGGTAAACCCTGGTCGTTATAGCTCATATCTAGTTATTTTTGTTATGTGAAATCCATTGACCAGTATGAAATCTCTCCCTGTATCAACTTACATAAGATTGCATAACCATGATAAATGTGCTGTTGTATGTTGTGTGCATGATATAACGCATTCCTATTCATATCTAGTTAAAACTTATATTTACTACAAAAAACACCTTTATAGCCATTCGTTTACAATGCATGCTTGTTTTTCAGTTTCATTTTAGAAAATCTTTACTGTTAAAGCTCTGATTATGGTCTGGGACTGCTGTCAGTTTTGTTTCTTTAACTATTTAGCCTGAGATACAAATATATCATCTTGCCTCTCCAAGTAATGCCTGGACATGTTGTGCTCATACTGCCATAATGAAAAGGAGTTTCTTGTTTTGTGCTCTGCTCTAGCTGACTCCCTTTAACCCTTTCTGTGTTCCTCAGAATACATCTTCCTGATAACTGAAGAGTTGAGACTTGATCCACTCGTTGGATACCATGCCATTGAATTACTTGAAAGGTAAGAGGAGCAACACGATAGCCTTGCCATAGTTAAATTCGATTTGATGCAATGGTTTAGTAAGCCTTTATGTAAAGCAATTATCTCCCCCAGGTTCATGATCAAGCATCTTGAAGATTTGTTAACCACACCCACACCTCAAGGTGCTGCTGCTGATCAACCAAGAAATTATGAGGATCTTGTTTTTGAAAAGCTGAGGAAAAAATTCCCCTGTATCATCTTCTCCTGTGTACAACTTGCAAGCAAGCTCTCTTTGCACAGTAGTGTAAGTTTTGAAATACCTACAATTCACTACGTTTCAAGACCCTGTGCTTCAAAATAACCTCATCTTTATGAAATGTTTCACTTTTTTGTAAGATTATCGACAACAATACTGCTGTGCACTTTCTTCATTCAATGGGCGACAGTGTTTCCAAGCAGACTCTCCTGGAGTCAGAGCTGATGGTCTTGAAAGGGCTTGAATTCAGACTAAATGCCCCCAATCCTCTGACATATGTGGAAATACTTCTGGAGGTGCTTGGTAAGTCATCATATGCAAACACAGAGCAACCTACTAGGATGTAAACACATTGGGCAAAAATGTCTGTTTGATAGTGTGCACTGTGTGGTGTCACGATAATCCAGTCATATCCATCAAACAACTATATTGACTTTGAAAATGGTGACTTCAATTTTTTAGGACACAATGAGTCATCTATCCCTGTGGAACGCCTACATCACCTGTGCCACCATGTTCTCCAGTTCACTTGCCTACAGAGGACTGCCATCTACGACTCCTTGTTAATGGCCACCACTCAGTGTCTCAGCCCATCCAGGGAACAGAGGTAATTCTAAAAGGCTGCATTTTCTGATGTTGGGGGGTAGAGGGCTACCCTGCTGGTTGAGTGGACTAGCTAGGTGACTGGAAAAGAAAGTTCCCTGGGCCGAGAATGTTTCAAATATTGTCTTGTGCTGTCATTTTTATCATGGCTAACCCCCCTGAGATGCATGATCATGATAATGCAATTGGTCAAATAATTAGCCTGCCCTATGTAAAAACCAGAGAGAAGTTTGTAACAGTGACTGAAGACTGCATGCTTCTTGGTGTTGGTGTCATTGCTGTGGCCACATACATCCTCATCCTCAGCAAATGGGAACAGGTGAACATTTCTTAGTGTTCACACTGTATTTGCATTACTTTCACATCAGCATTATTTCTTCATAAGCGTTTTTCTGTGTTTGAAGTTCAGCATTGCAGACATACTATTTCATTATATTCAAACTTCAAAATCTCTAAATTTATAGTGTACATAGATACTCTGTCATGACAGCATGTCATGCAGCACAGGCTATACTTTTTGTGTTGATGTCGGCTTACTCTTTCATTTCATGTCTCACAGGTAGTGGAAGAGCTGAGCCATATCACAGGAATCTCACAGAGGAGCATCAGCGATTTCACTCATGTGACACTGATGTATATTACTAGGACCAGTTCTCCTGAGACATCAACCTGAGCCTTGACAACATTCATCCACTGAAAATGTCTCTATTCTGTTTACAGTGAAGTATTACAGTTTAGTCACACACAGAACATATATGCAGCTAACAGAGAGGATTGGCATAACAAAGAGAAACATCTGTGCAATCTCAAGTAAAGAAATGGCTGCAAAAGAATAAACCACTATAGTTACTTGAGTAGTTCTTCAAATAGTGAGTTCTTAAAATAACAGTTTGAAGTGATTATTATTGTTTTGTACAATTAGCTTCATTTATAGGGCCTTCTGTAAGCAAATATTTCTTTTACATTTGTAAAAATACATGTTGACCTGTATTATTAAAGATCATTTTCTAAATGTCTCACAGATATAACTTAACAATAACTAGGAAACATTGGAAAATAAAATAAACAATGGCTTCATTTAAATAGATATAAGTGTCTTCACTGCCTTTACCTTCTTCTGTCTGGTTTATTTATCCACGCACAACATGGCTCAGTTTAATTAGATGCATTGCATCATGGTGTATTGTTCTAAACATTTAATGAATAAATTACTATGCATTAATGATGAGTTTCACGTCAGTCAAGATTTAAAAACATGGAGTATGGCTGAGGATTAAGTGTCAGATGTCCCTGGTGTGGGGTTGCTGCTCTGTCCTGCTCTGCTGGCTCTCATCCTCAGTATGTGGGGAAGGATTGGCCGTGTCCAAATCTGAGGAGAGAATGAACAGTCTCACTTGGTACCACAAAAAGAGCACATTTCCAAAATTCTATAATTTTGTGCTAATTTTGAGTGAATAGGTCATTTGGGGGGGAAAATACTATTTGAGTAGGATATTCCTCTAACGCAAGTTCTCAAAGACAGTCTGACCCCTAATGCTGCCTTTGATCTATGTGGGTAGTCATTTACTATCATAGTTCTGGAGAAATTACTTTCACATTTCAAAATAGCCAATATAGGCTCTGGCTATTAAATATTTCTCCATTCTTGTAGTAGTAATTACTTAATGACCAACTGAAAAAATGCTTTTCATTCTGCACTTACGGGAAGGTACGCTGCTTCTCAGCCCCAATGAAATACACTTGTAATATCTTAGACAAGAAGAACATGTCAGACTCTCAGCCTATTCTCACATATAACAAACACTACTTATACATTATAGTTACATCTATACATTTTGGTTATGCCATTGTAAGAGCCTTTGTAAGTCTGTCTCTTTATAGTTTCTCATCTACTCCTTGCACAGTGCTAATACTGCCTACAAAGCTATTTAAGAATATTTTTCTTTGTGTACTCTCCAGGGGGTGTCGATTGCATTATGCAGTATGTGCAATAATATGTTGAATGAATGAGTAAGGGCTTCATGAGCAGGCAGTCGCTTACCCTGGAGACTGTGTCAGTGCGGGAATGTGTCGCCTGCAGCAGATCTGAGAACCTCTGCTGAAGCAGCAACAGCATGTATAGATCTGTACTGATGTCGTCCGCCTAGGAAAAAAAGGAGTCCGATAGCCATAATACTTAAAATACTTCAAAATGACCTGGCTTAGTAACTTAGGCTTTGTAACTAATGTTTCCCATAATGGTGGTGTTCCACCACCATTTCTCTATACCCATACATGACTACTGATCTACATTCTCCATTGGGTAATTCAAATACATTGTCTCAATTTACCTGTTGCTGCAAGCCATGCGTTCGGTAATAATCATCCAAATCAAAGTCATCCAGGTCCAGTGTTAGACTCCCTTTACACAGCTCACATGTTTTTACAGCAGACAGCTCTGACCCTGAAAAGATGTATGTATATGTATATACAGTATATTACCTATAAACACCCTAAATAATTATTTAGGGTATTATTATTATATTTATCTACCAACCTGAAAGGATCTTTGTCTGGATCCATTTCTTTAGGCAATCATGGTGAATGAACTGCAGACTGCCAGAACAATGACAGGGTGTTAGCAGTGGGTTGGTTAGGGAACTAGCAGCGCTCTGGCAGATCCGACACTGGTCCCCGTCCTCCTCATCAGATGACTCTTCTAACAACCTACAGGTAGGAGACAGAATTCAAATTCTACACCGTATCATTATATAATGCAAGCCTAGCACATAACTGAATTGCTTACATCTTTTAATCACTTCTCAAAACCTACTGTTATAGACTTGTGTTTATGTGAAGCCTTTAACCCTATTATTTTTTCTCTCAAATTGTACTGTGTTCTTACCTTTTATCTTGTGATGCCTTGTTTTTATTTGTTTTACCTCATGTCTTTTTTCATCTATTCATACTCACCTTTCTTTCAGTCTGCGTATAGTCTCTGGGTTGCTGTCTGTTACTGTCTGGTCCTCTTGGGCAGCAGTAGCCCCTCCCTCTTCTGCTTGATGCTCTTGAATGTGCACTAGCTCCTCAAGGATGTCATGAAGCGTCATCAGCTCCAAGGTCAGATGATCCATCTGCCCAGAGGTCCTGGGACCTGAGGCCTCACCAGAAGATAGTAATGTGTCATTGGTCCTATTGTTATGGGTTTCCTCCTGAATAACCCCTGTTTCCTGCTGCCTGTTGACCAGAATGGACTGCCTCCTAGAGAAACTAGTCCTGGGTGGGGTGGCCAACCTTGTCTGTGATGTTAGCCAGCTGGGCCTCCTGGCTAACTCAGGGAGATGTTGGTCTATCTGCTGAGGGGAAGTCACAAAGCCCCTATTGACTCTGCCAGTGACAGGGGGCAGTGGTGGAACATTAGCTCGCCATGTTTGCACTAGTGGAGGCATGAGACTGTATCCATCACTAGTAACAGAAGCGCTATTTGATATTTCTGATGTACTTAACTGTGAACTCAAAGACTGCAGGCTATACAGGCTACAAGCAGTGCTGGTGATGACTGAGCTTGACTGAGAGCCTGTCCACTGAACAGGGATGTAATAGCTCTCTCTATCTGTGTCCTGCCAGGAGGCTGGTAAGTCATCATCCGCCTCCTCTTCTTCAGATTCAGTGGACAGCACATCAAGTCTTGGAAGAAGACTGCTGAGTAGGACAACGGAGGAGTTACTCGGTGAGCTCTCCCGAGTCCCAGCACTGGAGAGACACTCAGAGTCTATGGACTCTGCAACAGATGATATAGTGTTGTCATCTGAACCTGTGTAAAAGTCATCTCTGTTAGTGTCTTCGCTGCTTATGTCTTCTAGCTCTTCTGTTACACTGTTGGTCTCTGAGAAGCCCTCAAAGGGATCAGATATCAGTTGCAGAGCAGGTTCGTCCTCAGGGCTCGAGGGCGGATGATGCAGTCTTAACAGGCGTGGCCAGTGTGTGTCAGAGTGTCTAGGTGAGGAGATCAGAGGCTGTGGGAGTGAGTGTCTCCCTAATATTGATGTACAAACCGGGTCTTTCCTAGTGGAGATGGTTGCTCTGTCCCACAGGTGTTTCATCTTGTTCTTGCCCTTCAGGATGTCTTGGCTTTGTGTTTGTTTGTTTGTCTTCCCATGGGTGGATACCTTTAAAACTCTGCCTTTCACATCCACAGACCTGTGCTTGTTGCGACACTGTACAGATTGTTCTTTATTACCTTGAAAAAGCGAAGATGTGGAAAAGCTATGTTTAAACATATTGACTTGCAAGAACAACACAGCAGATATTAAAGAGCAAATAATATTATGTATTACCATGAGAGGAAGGAAAAACAGCCAATACTGAGGAAATTAGTCAGTTGCATCATCCTATAACCTGCAACACAAAATGTATCCTAGAAACCTTACAGTTGGATGCTAGGGTGGCCTTTCTGTGGGGAGTCTTTGAAGTCATTGCCAGCTCTGTCGTCTTACTCTGGGTTCCATTGGAGATAGCTGGGAGGCAGGACACTGTGCCTTTGCTCCACGAGCACCTTGTTCCTTGTTCAGATGAAGCACTTTTCCCATAGCTGCAGGGAGACGGCTACAGGTGGCAAGCAAAGAGGTTTTAGAATGTAAGACAGTATAGGGGGAAGCTATATGACTTGTGGGAGATATTGCATGTTGCTATAGTGAAAACAATATGCCGTCATGCAGAGAATGACACAACACCTCACAGTTTTTAGATGTTATATTCCACAATTACAGTAACTTTTAATTAAAAAAAAATGAATCATTTCTAATTGCTGTTTGTCTAAAAAGTTGTTACCTTTGAGACCTTCTTTGCAGCTGCCACTCCCTGTGCCCAAGGTCTATCATATGTCCTAGTTTTGAATTTATTGGAACGTGTTGATGGTGGTGAAGGTGTGCGCACACCCAGTATCTCCCGTTTCACCTCTGCCTCTGCCCTTTCTCTTTCCCGCCTGCGAAGCTGATGCTGACAGAAGAGGGAATCATCCAAATTCAATTCATATTGCTGCAGTGAATGACATGCAAGTATATTCTCCTCGAAACTTTCCACTAGACTGTAGCCTACAGTACCTGGTAGTCCAGATCTATCTGTCTTCTCACCTCACGCATATGTTCAGCATTGGTGAGGTTCTCAGCTGCCCGTCGTTCCCAGTTATACATTGTAAGGTATTCTAAGGCACAAGACACCACACAACCGATGGTAGCTAGCTAGTGTGGAAAACGGTCTCATTTGCAGGCACGGATATCGTCAGCTGTTACATAATACTGGAGAAAGCAAGCTGAAGACTTTACCATCCACACCAAGCAGTCTGACACCTGTATCCACTGTATGTATGGGTGTTGTTAACCCTTGCAACTATAAAGGTACTGTTACAACCTCACAAAATTGCATAATTATCAACAAGCCGGTTATGTAACGTAACGTTACCTGTAGTCAGGAAGACATATGATCGGGTTAACGTTACATTAGTATTACAATTTAGCACACTGCAACGCTAACATTGTAAAGTGACATTGTTAACTCACTCTTCAGTCGGACCAATCTGAAAGATTAAGTCAGTGATGGGTTGTCGTGGAAGTTAGCCGCTGACAACAAATCCTGCCCGGTAACTTCCCCCACTCGTATTTTTTATCAAGTGACGCGTATCCATGGAGATGCGCGCTCCTGCAGAGATGTGTCGAGGTTGCGCTCGCTTGAACGCCCAGTTAAGACTGTCAACTTTGTAATTCTCCTCAGGACTGGAAAATCTGCATCATGTTAAAAGTGAGCGTGACGGTATAGTTTTCATGATAAAATGAGCTAGCCTATAGTTTATGAATAACCAGCATGTCTCCCTGGCCAATTTACCCGTTTCTTTATAGCATAATTCTGGAAATATTAGTAGAGGAAAGTCTTGAGGGGATTTCCTTTTATATGGCTGACTTACCAAATGAGCAAGTCAGCTCTTTAGGGATCTGCCTTGTGTCTCTCCCTAGCAACCGGTTGCTATGCTTACTGTTGCTATGTGCTGTGAGATTCAGAGTTCATCAACCTTTCCTTTGCTGTTTACTATACTTGCTATCATACTCATATGCCTCTGCATTTGTCTTTGTGTCATATTTTAATTAAAAACACAAAAGATAAAAATAGCGTTTCAGCCATGCATTACATGTCATGCAAGCCTCTCACCCGACAATGGGAAGACACAGACAGGCAGTCATACACAATATATAAGGGCTGAGTACATGTGTATACTTATAAAATACACACACGAAAACACACACAGGCAACATATAGGAGTATCCATATCTACCCATGAGACAGAAGGGAAACCTTTGTAGCCATCCGTGGGAGATAATGAGGCTTAGGAAAAGGTGTCCGGCATGGCTTCTACTCTACTACACTCACTACATATTTTACGTCAGCTCACCACTGACTGCACTTTATCATCTGCCCGTGTACACATAACTTTATATCCGTCAGGCAACCAGAGAATCACCAAGACTCAGAATCGGCTACTACCACACACGCACACACACACACACACACACACGTGGTAAACTGGCCAAAGAAAATCCATCAGTCCTTATATATATATGAACGACCAAGCTGTATCATATGCAATAAATTAATCAAGAGATTGAGAAAAGCATACACTCTGCAATCCTTCAGTCCCACACTGACACATAACATAACATCTGAGAGTGCTATGAAGGATGGCTGCTGCTACAACCTGAGGGGAAGGGTGTAGAGCCACTACTGTGAGACTTTCCTTTCGTACACACCGAGAAAGAGAGAGAGAGAGCGAGCTTTACTGTGCCAGAGGTGATGGAGCTTCAGTAATTAGCAGAAGATCCAGGGCCAGACTCCCCCTGACTCTGTTGATATCTCCACAGTCACACATTAGCCTCCATTAATCTAACCTCCTCTCGTTGTTTTTCAAAAGGAGAGTGGGCAGTCCACTCACCTTCAGTATTTTTTTTGTTGTATTTAGACAGAGGGAAAGTAGAGAGGGTGATATAGTAGAGACGGCTCTGGCAGGATTCGATTCTACCTGAGGTATTTCTCATTCAGAGAGGCAGCCTCATAATGTAGGCTGGTGTCAGGAAGAAGACCTTCCTGACACCTGATAGGCTCATATATCTCCTTGGGCTGGTTTGTCGGTACGTCTGCCGACTGGAGGATATATGGTTACATCGCACACATGCCGAGATGTCTTTTTCTTTTTTGCTTATGTGCGTGCTGCTGTATGTCTGTTTACCAGGATCGCTGTGCAAATGTTCAAGATAGAGTCATGTGAAACAAAAAACAGGATGTTCAGTGGGGGGGCAAAAATGAGCCCATCACATTGACTTATAATGTCTTGGGCACTGATGAATCGGTTACAGTGGCACCAAACTCAGAACAGGTTTCTTGTTCTGTGGGTGAGCATGTGGTAGGGATGTTTCTAATTTACTATTTTTTGATTGACTCTGGATTGCCTTCTTTCTTGTGCATTTGTAGTTGAGAATTTCTACATGCATATGGAATATATCCTACCCACCTCTCTACTCTGGACATATTAGGGTGCAACAAATCCTCTTATCAGCTTAACAATAATTTAAAGGTTTAGCCAACTGATGGTGGGATTATAGTATACCCACCTCAGCAGTATACTCACTACCCAACCACCATTACTACACACTGGAGACCTAGGTTCAAACCCTTTTATGGAGGCAAATACAGTATAGGAAGGGTTGCACCTCATAAGGTCATATTTTAATGTTGATTGGGATTTTGATACATTGGCAATCTCCAAGATCCATATGGATGGTGAAGTGAACACTGATAGGTGCTTAATCACAAGGTATAATAAGATCCATCCAGAACATCTAGATCGCAATCTTTCCCCATGCTTATGATATTATTTGGTCAGTGATCAGTAGGAATCAATTGTAATCAGCCAAGTAGTGGTAAATGAAAAGGTGGGTATAATAAGGCAAACAACCACTAATATAACAAAAATCAGCTACATTTTCAGAAAAGCATTAATTTATGTTTTTTCCCCATAAATGATAATGTGCATCAGTTTGATACTGCTTACTATAATGTATTAAATGTATGTCATAAAGATTTATCAGCCTAAAAGGTCATCTAAACTCTATTACATCTAACCCTCCACTGCATCCCTGATTGTAATGCTTGCTGCTAGGCCTGTAGTTTTGTTGATTGACTTAAGAATGGGTAGATGACGTTCTGGCAGGGTAGTGTCCTGGCCAAGCTAGGACCATCTATCACTTCAAATGTCAAATGCCTGGTCTTAAGGGGAGAGGAATTGAAGTTTGATTGGCATCGACCTTGTCTCTCTTGAATAATTATGAATGATTTA
Source organism: Monocentris japonica (assembly GCA_900323365.1). Classification (NCBI taxonomy): domain Eukaryota; kingdom Metazoa; phylum Chordata; class Actinopteri; order Trachichthyiformes; family Monocentridae; genus Monocentris; species Monocentris japonica. The sequence continues at coordinate 138,796 of OOFE01050038.1, forward strand.
GGTATTAGTGCCTCCTTTCATCATAAATAATTCATTACCTTCCACCCCCACTGTGTGTGATTGTATGTTCCTGTGCTTTGTGTCCGCCTGGGCAAATTCAGATGCGTCAAGCCAAGACAGTCAGATTAATACCGGAAGTTGGGTAATAAAAAACGCAAACGCGTAATAATTGAAAAAAAATATTATAAAAAAAAAAATACCCCAGGCGTATTTTGATTTGAAAAAAAGAAAACGTTGTCCCAAATATGTGTTTATTTCCACTTTGGTACTTTGTATCGCCCAAAAAACATTGCAAACATGTTCGCCAATGAGAGTTTTATTATGAAAGTCTTGACCGGAAGTTCTATTTTTTAATCTGGTTGATTTGACACATCGGTAGGCGGTCCGGTCCAGCGCTCCATGTTGCGGCGCTGCGTGGCACTGGGCACTGACTGGCTCTGGCTGCACCACACACATGACTTTTGTTGTGAATGTTCCCGACACTTGTCATATTTTGCCGGAGTGAGGTAGTCGTCAGTCCAGGCGCTACCTGCAGAGCTTGAGTCGCGTACACCCATGGGTGTCGCTGCTGTGGCAGTCTTCTGCGTTTGGACTGAATATAGTCGCATTCAACGTAACGTTATGCAATTATTAGCAAAAAGTCATTCACGTAAGCTATTTCGGACCGACTGGAAACGTGCAGATAATTCTGGTAATTTTGTTTGAGGAGCCACACAGAGCGCTGCAGAAGACACGGTAACGTTAACGGGGAAGCGGACAGCAGCAGCTGCTACGAAGAGACACGGATGTGATGCGAAAGCTGGCCAGAAAAGCAAAGATTCAAGTCTAGAAAAGGTAAATCGACTATTTCTTTACAGCAAGTTATGTCTTTTGTCAGCTGCTAATGGTTCCAAATCAACATTTTTTGCTTATACCTTTGACAAAATACATGTGTGTGAGGTGTCAGGCTCTTGCAGCCGATCAATAAGCTACCGTCTGCCGTGCAGCGCGCTATCCACAGGCAGACGCCAGCCAGCTAAGCCCATAAACATCCCCGGGGGTGTTTAATAAGGTAGAGTTAGCTGGCCTTTTGTGCACAGAATCAAGCAAATTTTCTTCCGTACATTGTAACATGGAGGCTGTATCTTCACGCCTTTTGTAATATGTTGGAGCTATGCAAACGATTTGTTTTCAAATAACAGGATATTGTTGATATATATGTAATTCATACTCGTATCCATATAGCCCAGTAAGGCTATGAAACAGTTTGTGGATGATTTGAAAACTGGGCCCTTGTTGTGTCTCTATTTGGGTGGATGGTCTTGATCTGTGCAATGGACATATTCTCTCCACTTAGGTTATTCTCTCCTGCAGAGAAGCACACTTTTGGACATGAATATAATGATGTACGTACCATATCATCTTTATCTCTATATCTACTATATCATTTCAAGGAACAACAGAGTTGCCCACCAGACAACGAACTGTCCATACGTGAAGGGAAGGAAGCTGTTCTTACTTGCTCAATGGCTTCAGGCCAGCACCTACCTCATTCTGCTGAGCCTATTATCTGACATCTGGTCCTTGACTGGGACTTATGTGGTAATAATATGTTTAAACAAAGACTGTTAATCTGTGTAATGCCTGTTGTTCGGATGGAGAAAACGCTAATTTCCCTGTGATCGCCATTCAACACTTTATACAGTGGAAACTAAGTCAGCTTTGGCTGGGAATTGTTGTGAGATTTGATACTTTTGGCTTTACCATAGATGTTTTTTGCTCTTCAGTTGCTTATTTAGCATTTAACATAGTGCAGATTTGTAAAATGGCAATGCCTTCATTCTATAAAATGTCATTTTCAGGGCATAGTTTAAACACACTCTTACAATTGCAAGCTATGCATTGATGGCATGCAAAAGAACTTGCTGTGATAAAGCATTTATCAGAAAAATAAGCCTGAATACTGGTAAGATTTGGTTTCCAGTTCTCATGGTTTTTGTATGAGGGCGGAGATGACTGCTGTCTTGCTGTACTGTTCTATTCTAGTTCTTAGTTGTCAGCTCGGCTCGGCACAGATAAAAGACCGTCATCTTCAGAGCTTCCTCTCATCCCATCAATGACATGCGCTAGTTTTGCTTCTCTCTCTTGCTACTCTACTCCTCACACACATCTGTGAGTTCAGACCGTGGAGGTTTTCCATTATGAGGTCATGATGTTTTTTTGTTTTTTTTTGTAGACCAGCACTAAACCTTTTGTCTTTTAGTGCTTATCTATCTCTCTGCTCACGGGGAGTGACAAGGCCCTGTTTTCCACTATCCCAGCCAAAGATAGTTTCTCTGACCAGGCCCACTGACAGGCCAAAGGTTGAAATGAAAAGAGCAGGCTATAAGAATTGGGCATGGGATTTGTCAAAAATGAATTTGAAACATTGATGCATAATAGGAGTAGAACTGAAAATGCCAGCATTAAGGTTTCACCAGCAGTTGTATAAACTTTAGACTTGTAATGAATATTGTGTCCGTCACTACAGTTGGTCTTCTTAAAAGTGGTTGGAATTGATTGGAAGGGATTTCTGCTCACACGAGTGTTAAACTGCTCTTCAGATGTGAGAACGTCTGTTATTTATTATGCCAAAACTGCTCTTTTGGTGTCCATCAACCACTAAGCCAGACAGCGCTGGGTGTTACTCTCTGAATGTTATCAGCTCTGAAAACGTGAGACATTTTCCTGGAGAGGAAATAAAGGTGTCGTCCTCAGGGATGTTTTGATTCATTTCCCCAAGCACTAAGGAAAATGGCACTCTTTATGCCACTTTAATCAGGAAAAGCAGTCAAGGAAATCAAAAAACCTCAGTTGGAAGTCTTGGAAATAATAAAATGCTAGGCTGGGTAGTTTTGTATGTTTATATGAGTGTGTGTGTGTGTGTGTGTGTGTGTGTGTGTGCACTGTGTACACAGTATGCATAGCCTAATCATCAGTTTAGAAAAAAATGCAGTGTAAAGGGAATTCAAATGGATATTTTGTTTATGATTTATTTCCATCTCGGCCAGTAACTCAATCTAAAGCCCCAAGTGTGGGCAAGGCAATCTCCTTAGAAATGCAAGGCAAGGAGAACCACAGCAATATCATAGCTTCATATAGGGCCATTGAAATCTAGCTACCTCAGAGGAATCCTAGCAGCTTTAACATGGTGTGAAAGCCGTGGATAAAGATGTTCCTGATAGCCTGTAAAGCACATTGAAATAGCCTCATTTGGAAGAAACGACACTGTGCTGAACTCCTTTAATGAGGGAAGGATTCTCCACAGGCGTCTCTACACATTTCGGTGTGGCCCTTTGATTGTGTAAAAATGATGCAGAAAGGGCGTCATCTTAGCTCCTCATTCTGTCCTGTTAGTGAACAGACTCACAGAGGTAACGGAGCCTTTTCATCTCGACTTTTCAGCTCCTCTGTCAGAGGAATACAGCTGTGATTAGCTGCTGTGATCTGATGTATCCTTTTGTCACCTGTACTGCTGGGAGATATTGACATTCATTGAGTTCTGATGGAGACATTTTTCACTGCGTTTTCCACCTACTTGTATCAGAGCCTTTGGCCAGATGAAGGTCTGGGCATTTTCCTTTAGGAATCAGCCCTCTCCTGCTACAGTTCAATCACAGACAGCTGCGGTTGTTCTGGGGATATTTTTTCAGCACAAATACCACTTCATATAGTTTTGAATAGCTTTGTTATAGCAATAGAACACTTTAAACAAAACCATGCCAAGAAGCCCAAACAGAATAAGTTTCAAGAAAGCTGCTGGTGACTATTTTTGTATTTCTTGTACATGTTGTTGCCTGTCGTCTCTCTTCAAAGGAGTTGGATTTGCACCCTTAAAGAGAGAATCCGGCAGCACAACCAAAAATACAAGACATGATCAAAGCACTTGCCTGCTCTATACAGGGGAGGCCATGATGATATGTAGGCCTAGTTACTGTTTCATAACAACAAATGGGAACACGGCATCAATATATAATAACTTGAGGTTTGTGTTTTCACTTCAGTTTTACAGTTTGCATGCTGTTCACAGTATTAGTTCTTGTACGTCGGGCAGAAGCAGATGCATTCAGTTGCGCCTCGTGTCTCTGCTGACAGATCATCGACTTTATACATGCTCGCTACACTGCTCAAGCAATGTTGCTTCTCCTATAAGAGGAGGTGTTTGAAAAAATCCGATGTTTTAATTCAGAATAGATATGGGCCAGATGGCCTTCTGTTGACTATATACTGACATACTTACTCCCCAGCCAGCCTGCTTTTAATTTTGAATCTGGTTTCCCAAAAGCCTCTCAGTATCATGGCCATCTTTGTTCCACTCTTATTCAGTGGAACACAGATGACACCAGTCTTTGAATACTCATCGATACTGAACGTCCATAATGAACAGTGACTGAGCAACTTTGTGAACTCTTCTTGTCTTGATATTGGCCACTGACTATTTTGGCCAGTCACTTTATTCTGTAGAAAACTGTTGGGGATAAATGCTAGACTACAATTCAAGCAATTTGTGAGTTAATCTAGTCAGATGGTATCATCCCAGCTAACTGTGTAATGTAATTAAGGTAATTACAGCATCATTAGACAGCATTTTACTCGTTTCTTAGTATGTGTGACCTGAGTATTTCAGGCTGGTATCAGGACCCTAGTATTGGTATTGGTGTATCTGTGGATTAGATGCTTTTGGGCAATCTTGTTCTCATCCACAATTTGCCCAGTGTTACCCAGGGCAGACATGTTCTACACTGAGACTAGAGGCCTTCTACTAGCCTGTGATGTGTGGGGAGTTGTTGCTACCAGTTGCATTCTTACATGTGTGTTGCCTCTTGCATTACATGACATTACCTGATTCTGCCAGGATGGCCAGGCTGTTTGGTAAGAAAGATTGGCTAAGTGGTTGTGTCCAATCAATCTGCCAGTCAAACTCTCCTCCTGGGGACCTGGGATCCCTGTTAGCCAATTAAGCAGCTGCGTGAGCCGGGCCCAGCTGCTGATGGCAGATAAATGGCAGAGTATTCATCAGGGCCGAGAGCTCTGTCTCTTAGCTGGGACAACAGCTATGGTCCCAACCCCCTTCACGCTCCACTGTTGTCGGGAGCAACCACTGACCTCTGACCCCACCCCATGTTTACAGTGACAGGGCTTACTTTTACCCCCACCGCATGCCCCTTTGTGTCTCCCCGTGAATCTGTGTTTATTTCTTCAGTCTCTCTCTCTCTGTGTACACCGCAGAGAGTAACATAACTCATCCAAGCATTGTTCTCCTCCCTCCTCTCCTCACTCACAACATCTGTTGCCACCATCAGCAGATTACCAGAGACTTGGCCATCCGTCTTGATAGAGCTGTGCATCTGATAAAGAGAGTTTCACCTAGTGCTGTAATAGGTTCAGTATGAGACAAAGGGAGTTGCCACCATGTCACCCACTTAATGTTCGCAGATTGACACTGCCGCCACCAAGGCTTTTTAATGTGTTCTGCAGACTGGTGCAAAGTTGTCACTGAAACACTGGTGGTCTGTGACATCTAAATAGCTTCACTGTTCTTTCATGTGTGGTGCTCAGTTAGCAGCTGGAGATGGGCCTCAGCTCTGTGATGTAAAGTGCCTTAATGGGTTAATTTCATCATGATTTGCCAGGCGTGTCTGTATCTGTAGAGCATAGTGAACATGTTGTTGTTCACAGCTGCTTCCAATGGCTTTGTGTGCAAAATCAGGGTGTGAGGACAAGTGTAGGAGTTGTAGGAAAAAAGGATTTTATGAACAGTAGCATTGTTTCTGAGCCAGCACTGTTTTCCATGTTTTCCTTTGGGTTGAGCTACTATAAAGAAGAAAAGAGCTGTAAAAATCCCCCTTAAAGTGATGGACGACAGGTAAGTAATAATTGATGTTAAGCTTTGTAAAATTGAATCTCAGCTTATTATTATTAGAGAAGTTGGGAGTAACATCCGGGCAGGGCTCCAGAATGTGACCAGTTGGTTGCATTTTGCCAAGTTTCTAAAATTTTGATTCTGAATTTTCCTAAAAGGATAGAAGGCTAGCTATATGCTGAAGGGTTATTGGGCTGATTAACACCATACTTGTCCATCCCGACAGTTGGAGGGAAAATACTGATTGGAGGCTTGATGTGAGGGGGTTTACAGATTCAATCCTAACCACCCTGACCAACTTGCAAGCTGATCTGAGCCACCCTGAAATGTATCTGCATAGGGTCCTGAACAAGCCCTGTGGTGTGAGGGGATCAGAGATTCATTCAGGGCTCATGAGCTGAGACAGCCTGGTGCCAACGAGAACCAAGTTTACAGTGAGGTGAGGTGGAGCAAGCTGAGTCTGGCTGTCCGCCTCCGTGAGTGAGTTCTTGTGAGGTCATGACATTACTGTTGTATGAGGAGTCAGCAGGATAATCTCAGTTTTATTGTTATGTGTGTGATACCCCATCTTTGCCTAATCGTCTAGTGCAGTGGTTCTCATGCAATGGAGGCCTGAGAGTGTGCAGGTTTTCATTCCATCCAATCACAACACCGGCTGATTTCACTGATTTGCACACCTTCAACCAGATAGGGGGAACTTATTAGTGAAATCACCTGTGGTAGTGAATTGTTGGAATGAAAACCTGCTTACTTTTGGGCCTTGTTGACACATGGTTGAATAGCGTGAGCATATTTCCGACAGAGAAAAAAAAATCAATGAAATTCGTTGTTATGAGTGTGATGCGATGCGCTTTAAAAATCGGTTGGGATTTTATACGTTTTGTCGTTTCGAGTGTGCCCCTAGCCTGAAGCAATGTATGGCCAGCGGAGTAGGGATTGAGCGTTGGTCATGAGGCAGAGAGCCAGGAGCTGCTGGCCAGTCAAAGAGGCCCACCTGCACATAATTACCTGCCCATATAATGCTATGCAGTGTGTGTGTTTCAGTTCTGCTCATGGATGAACCAGTGGACTGGCTGTGTCAAAGCTGCCACCACAGCAGTGTGCTGGACTTCTGTCTGAAAGGGCTATTCATTTACATTGGGGGGTAATTATAGCACTAGTGGGACGCACTCTGTTATATGAAGTTTGTTTGTCATTGGTGCCTAAGTGAAATACAGACGAGTACCAGTGTCTTCCTGTTCAGAGACTGCTTCAGTTGTCACACTGTGTGTTGTGCGTTCTAAAGCTATTAAAGAATACAGACTATTTTTGATTTAGAACGGGAGATCTGCCAGAGCCCTGTTCAGAGCTGTCACTCTGCTCACCTCAAATGCATTTCACTTGTGTGGTTAGAACACAGCGTTTATCTGTATGACCCGAATGAAATGAACACAAAGTAGGAAATTGTCGGAGGTAAATAATAATCTTGGTCATAACCTAAGCTTGGAAAAAGATTTTAAAAGTGTCATAGTCAGCTAGAGGTGACGTGGATAGCTTGCTTTTGGATTTGTGGAGAAACATTCCCTGAAACTAAATGTGACTGCTGTGTAGGTACCCAAGTATCCACTTTATTAGGTACACTTCCCCATTGATGCAAACAGCTCGCTCCTCCAGACAGTGAGTCATGTACACAAAAATGCATGAGTATGAAGTATGCAGACAGGGTCGAAAGGATCAGTCACTGTTTGACTAAACACTAGAATGGGCAAGATGTGTGATTTAAGCAATTTTTAATGTGGTATGATCGTTAGTGCCAGATGCGCCGGTTCCAGCATCCACAGAACCAGCCACCCTCCTAGGATTTTCACGAGTTTACTGAAAATGAAGTGTGAAATTATCACACTATTATTTGTCCGGGATAGACTTTTTGGTCACAATCAAATGAGAATTCACTTTATGATAGCTTGATAGTGAGATAGCTCTTCAGAACAAACCAAATGGCAAACCAAAATCTGGTATAAAGAGGATGAGAACAGAGCTGCCCAAGATTGCATTCATTCATTTCCTACAGGTATTGTAGCACATTATCTATGTTTGTTCAATTGATACAGCATTCTTGTCACAATGACAGTAACTTCACTTGGAAACATATTAATTATTGTGTGTGAAGCAGTCTCCGGATGACAATATTGGTGCCTCCAAATTATCTGCTTGTGCCACCTAAAAACTAAAAATATTTGCATCAGTACTACTGGTGGAAAAAGTTAGTCTGGGCCCCTTTAAGGCCATGTGGCACAGTCTGTAGGCTATTTTCAAGACTCCTTTTAGCCAAAATGTTCTTAGGCCAAAATGGTTGTGGTTCACTCAAAGCACACTTTTGAAATCCAAATAAATTTCAAAAAGGGAAGCACATGCAGAGCTAAAAGCTATGCTCAGTTTTCCCAGTTCAAACAAATGTGGGATAACTGACCATAGTGCTTGCAGCTGCATGTGCTTGTCCTTTGGAAATGTATTTGGCATCTTAAGTTTTAAGGGTAACTTAACTGTTGAACCTACAATACTGTGTCCATGGACGTGGCACTTACTGTACTGTACTACACTGTACATCTGTAGCGAAAGAGTTACACTTCAAAATCTGCCATTTGAAAAAATGAGTCAAGGTGCTTTTTAGGTGCTTGGGATGGAGCACTTCAATAAGAACTGGGCATGTGGACATGTACATATACATGTGTATATTTGTTGTTGCTCTATGCCACTCCAATAATGCAATAATCACTCCAATAATCCACCCCCGAGCTTAAGTCTTTGTTTGATAAAATACAACTTCCTCTACATTTTGGAAATATTAAATGATGAACTTCAGGTAATGATTAAATAAATATATAGCTTTGGAAAGTGAACTCAACAGCTGTCTCTCTTTGTTTTAGTTAAGAGAAAACTTTCAAGATTAGCCACTTTCCAATGATATGAAAGAAAAATGGGCTCGTTCACATAGAACCCAAATGGCACCAAGGCTGGCTTCAATGAGTGCTTTTCTTCAGCAGTGGCCTGTTTTAGGAGGGGAGTGGTCTGCTGCTTTGCCTCCAGTCACCAAAATATGTCCTTGTTCAGGCATGAGAGTTCATTGTGTTAGCAGTTAGAACATAGAGTCCCTTCTGTCTAAAAATACTCCATACCACCTCTGCCCAAAAATACACACGGAGGGTCAAGAATAAAGAGGAGCAGCACAAAGCTGGATGGATAAACATGCATACATGCAGCACACACACGCATACAGAGCTAAAGTGGTGAATGTGTTTGAAACACCAACTAGGCTAATAATTGAGAGAAGGGTTTGAGCCTCCAAGGTAAGGTTTGATCCTTGTGTGAAGTAGGCTCATCTTTCATCTTTTTGCAAAAATCCTCTATGGCCTCCACTCTTTTATATGCTCTCGCCAAGTCTTAATGGTCTATCAGAAATCCCATAGTTCACAGGGTATATGCTATCAGTGGTTTTTATTCTTTTGAAGTTCAGTTATTTTTTTGCTGCTGTCCTGTAGCTCCCATGGCTTCAGCTTTTTTTTTTTTTTACAATGTGTTTCCCTAAATGTAAGATTTGAAGCGAGCATGTCTGACAGGGTTACTTGATAGCTGTTCTCATAGGGCTGAGAAGATGAAGAGAGAGACTTCCCTTAAGGTCAGGGTCAACCAGTCTCACAGTGGGCTACAGCCAGAGGGACTGCTGCCTCTTAATGGCTAATGAGCTTCTAATTGATATCCAGCAGAATGCCCCATGGAGTGTCATCGCCAGTTCCATGGAAATGATAATATAGCCCCTCGAGATTTAGCCAGGAAGACATGGGAGGCCCTGTAGCATGTATTTTTAACATGGAGTCACTTGGGTAATGACTGACGCTTTTGCAAAGCTCACCGCTGTGTGATTGTCAGTGTTTCCACTGTGCAGGCTGAGTCAGGAAAGGCGCGTTACCTGTTGTGGCAGAGCCCCTCAAATAGATACACTCCTTCACCTCTTACCTCTGCTATTGTGTACGTTTTGAAATCAGGGCAGGCCCATTGTATCCTAGCAAGAGAGCATAAAATCTGTCCATGCCCTTTCATTAATGTTTTTCCCAAACTGTTTTTCTCCCTTTGGTTAGATTTTTTTTACCTACAATTTAAGTGTTAGTCATTATTGTCTGGAACCTACAGAGAGAGGGACAGATTTCACATCCAAATGAGCTGCAGTGTTTGGGACCGAGTGATATTCCCATTATCTCCCACTCTTATGTGAGGTGTAATTGCTATAATAAGATGGAATTTGAGAAAGGGACTAGTCTTAGGCAATGATTCAATTCAGCTCCCTAACTCCATCCATTTCTCCCCGCTTTGAAGACTCCAGTCTTCTGCCAGGACAGCATTCTGACTCTACTAGCCTAAATGGTTCATTCATCTCAGTCAACACAGAATAAGATCAAGGCTGTGCTCAAAATAGCAATAATTATGAAGCGGTTGCAGGCTTTTATGCTTTGTCAATTGTAGACCGGCAGACTGAATGTGTTTGTTCAGAGGATTTGTATTGTTAAATGTCAACCCCTGTTAAGTCAGTGTGCTCAGGTAATGACTTAACACTTTGTCATTTTAAACTTGTACCTGCCACTTAGAGCATAGACACCTGCCAGGCTGCTGCTCAGACCCTCTATTTTTGTCTTTCACTTGGTAAGATGGCAAGTATGTTTGAGCCTGGTTTCTTAAACTATGGGTAGAGTGGTAGTGGTTGTTATGTTGTTGAAAAGATGATACTGATTTTGCTAGCCTCAGCTCGTCTGGCAAGGTGTTCCAAAGCCTTGGTGCTTGGCCTCCTTGGGCTCAGTCCCCACATGTGTTTAATGAGCCTGTGTCTCAGGACAAGAGGCAAAATTTCTCATTTGTGTCCCTGGGATGAAAGTTTAAGAGCACCGGTGCTTACAGGAAGCTTAAGAAGCTGGACAAAACTCGGCAAAGACCAGACTGCCACATTATAAATCACATTACAGTTATGACTTATTTGAGAGTAATGGGAAAAGCATCTTGGCAGCACTCAGACTTCCATTTCAAGGGAGCCATCCCTATTTCCCAGGAGCGTACTTTGAATAAGTCACAAAACAGATGAAATGGCTCCAAGCTGCCTTGTTTCTGCGGTTCCGAGTGTTGGAAGTTGGAGCAAACAGACTAAGGCTGGAATAATTGTGATCCCCATGCTAAGACCTCATAGTGTTTGTGAACTTCTGAAAGTTGCAGTTGCAGTTTGTGGCAATTATTGATGAAGGTTGTCCTGCGTCGATGTATTAGGCTACTGCAGTGTTGTAATTGCCACTTGTTCTGGGCTGTGTTTTTAACTTGTGTTTAGCAGAAACACTTCTTTATAAAGTGCCTTTTTATAAACTTGTTTATAAAACAAGGAACCTATTTCTCACACTGGCAGTTAGTCTTAGACACTTAGCAATGTTTCTTCAAGATGTGCAGCAGTTTATTTTAGACGACGTTTAAAGCAAACAGAAACAGCTAGACTCTACACAGAGCCATTTGTAATACATGAAAGCTTAAACACTCCAGGTGTAAGAGGAAAAGATGAGAGGGAAGTTTGAATGCCATATTCATCAGTAAAGTAATGACTTAAAGTATTGGCTGCAAAGTGTGTTTTCAGCTTGTTTGTTTCCTTTTCAGGAAATAGGGGTTCTACTACATGATTGAGATTACTATGAGCAATGGCTGTATCTTAAGATTGACAATATGATATTTCATATTTCCAGATTTTACTCCAACAAACCGTTTTGTAGTTGTAAAACCGATCAGTGGCACTGCCCACCCTTGCCTCTGTTCTGGTGACCCCTTTGACTTTAAGTAACAAGGACAGTCAACTTCGGGAAATGTTCCTTCTCTGTACGTGGCCTCTCCCATATTTCTTTAACCCCAAACTATTACAAGAGCGGTGTCGGGTTTCCATCGTATTTTATTTTCGTTTTAAATTCAAAAGCCAAATATTACCCCAATCGTGGCTTTACAGCAGATATTTAAATCCCCCTCCCACCTGCAAACCCCAGAACAAAAATATTTCTTTGAATCTAAACACAGAATACCACAGAATATGACTTTTCCTGCTGCAAAATGTTTTTCTCATTATTAGATCCGGCGCTTGTTTAGACGTACAAAACACGTTGGTTGGCTCCGCTTAATTAATGAGTGGTGGGGGCAACTCAGCGTAAAACTCTGAGATTAAGCCTTACAAAGCGCTCCCCGCAGGGAGAAATAATTAGGAAATCAAAGAGTTACCCAAAGTCCATGTGACACCCTGAGGAAACTTGATTATTGTGTCGCAGTGTTTGTCTGAAGACGTCTATTGTGCGCCAGTGACATTGTGTTTCCTTGCAGAATCAAGGTCTTATTTGGCATATGTGAAAATAGAAAAAAGAATGGTAAGGATTGGCATATGGACTCTGTTGAGCCTGACTGAATTTGTTAAATTCAGTTGCCTTGGTTTTTGGTGTTGGAATTCTGGCAATTGTGTTTGTTTAGCAAATACTGGAGCTTTCTTCTCATAACCTAATGCCAAACCAAGTAATATCCTCTCCTCAAAACTGTGGGCTAGCTAATTCTCTATGGATTGTAACTTAATTGTGCATTATGTGCCTTGTAATTCCCTCATAAACTCACCATATTTTTCGGAGGATCAAATGTGGCTTTAATTTCTCATGTGTGCCTCAAATCCTTTTTAAGATTATTTTTTGGCTTTCGCTTTATTGGACAGTTTACAGCAGAGAGAGACAAGAAATATGGAGTGGGGTGGGGGGTGGTCCCAGTCAGGATCTGAACCCAGGACGTCACGGGTACATATATGGATCTTAGCCAACTGAGCCACCAGGATGCCTAAAGATTTGATACTCTATTGAGGAGGATGTGACACAGAGTTGTGATGTTTTTTGAGTTAATTCAGAATTTTTTATGTGATTCCTATTCATTTTTATGTGAGATTGTTTTCCTGTATCTCCTTTTTCCCTTTGCTTTGGTGTTCATTACTAAATGCCTGCATTTCTCAGGTAGAGTTTTCAGTAACCCCCCTTCGCTCTTTTTCATCACCTAATGACATAATGACATGTTTGGTCAGAGTGCTTAGTGACTCAGTGGCCCTGCATCACAACTCTGTAGGCAGCACTTTATTTCAAATCCACCCCCAAGGGAGGGTGACAACTGTGCATACAACTGTCCCAGTCTGCCCTTTGACAACCAACTCGCTCGTGTTGATTGCATCACTAACCGCTGTTATTGTGTTCTCTGTTGGGAAAATAACATCAACCCTGAACACTGACAGGCCAGGCAACCCACTGCATAGTCTTGCCATGCCACAGAGCGCAATGTCGAATGATGTCTCCAATTTCCACTGTGCATCACTACAAGGCTCTTTCGCTTCATCACTCACCTAGGACTAAGTTACATTTTTTCATTTCACTGTGGTTGCCTTTGTAGAGAACTGTCGGGTGTCCCCTCTGGAGAGGGATCGGGACTGTGGTTCAGCACAGCGAAATGTAGCGGCTCACTGCCCTCAAAGCTGGATTTGGAGACCTGCCTGCTGTCGACTCATGGTGAGTCATCTCAAGTTTCATGGCACTTGAACTGGTATACAATGCTTCTTTAAACCTGTGTCATCATAACACCAGGATCCTTAACAACAAGAGTGTAGCTACTTGATGAAAGGATAAGACTATATACTTCTATTTTTTAAGACAATCAAATGACTGAATGCCTTTTGAAAATGTGTAGTGTGCCTGATTATTGCTTATCTTTGAACATTCAACTAGCTGTAGCTGTAATTTTTTGCTGGTTCTGAAAGCAGGAAAAGCAGAAAAAGTTGTCAAGACTCATCTTTTTGTGAGGGGAGAGTTGGTGCTGCAGAATAACTCGAATGCTGTTTACCAAGGTAGACTCCATCAAAGAATAAATGTGTGTTGCCTTCTTCTATTTTCAATGTGAGTCTTTGAAAGACTTGTGGTGGGGGTGCTTTCATCTCTCTAAGAAGCTGTCTGTCAAAAATAGTCTTATTTTTAAAAGGTGTCCCGAGCGCTGATCGATGTGTCGGCTTGGGGGCCATATGTAATTATTCTGTGACTGGCCAGCCATGAAATTGTTGTTTGGCTGCGAAATGGATCCAAAGTCATTTCATGAGAAGTTTTTCAGAGCGAGGCCTTCTGGGAGAGGAAGGCAGTGGACAGTCAGCAATGCCAAATGTAATGATTGTAACTATGGCAGACCAGGAGTTGGGAAGATAATTGGCTTGGCTCAGTAAATAAGGTAAGGAGTCCATAGAAGCATCTGCTGGTCTCTGTGAGATCTTTACCAGGCTTTAAAATAGTGCCTCAACCCCGAGCATCACATTATGACAGGCGTATGTTTTGTTTTTTAAGAGCATCTGAAGCGGGGCAACTTCTGTCATCTGTTTAAGGAAGTGTGGAGCTCCCGAGCTGCAGAGAGGTATGCAGAGTGACAGTCGCTGGCTCACATGTATGCAACTGTGGCCTGTAAGATGCAGCCTGGCAAATGGACTGGAAGTGTAGTCCCATTAAACCCTGGCTCTCCTCTGAGAAAGAGGCTAACAGCTCTGAACGCTGGCCTCTCGCTCTTTGGCAGAAAGCGCTGACGCAAATTTTTGTCTGACTAAAATGCCTTCTGACCACTTGACACTGGCTCTTTTCTTCCTCTGAGAATCCACAGCCGTAAAGCTGGGGCTGCACAAAGGAGACACAGTCAGTCAGTGCTGCTTAGGAGGTGGCATAAATTATAGACACTCGCTAAACTGGCGCAGAGGTCTGCATTACTCACATTTCAGAGGGTGAGGAAAGAGTTTCTTTGTTTGAGCAGCTAATAGGGCTCATTTTTCATATTTTTGAACATGAATATTGTGTTCTGTAGAGCTCATCCACTTTGTCTTTGCATATACAGTATGTTCTGTCACAAGTACTCACAGACACACAAATCCAGTTTTTCACTAGTGGCCTGAACCAGAGGTAGGCTGTCTTATCCCCTGTGGCCAAGCGGTGTAGATGTGTCTTGCTGCCTTTGTCAGTCTGTGATTGATGTGGCATAGTTCCTGTGTTTGTCACTGGTGCAGAGATGCAGAAACCTGACAGTATCTCCAGGCAGACTCAGTACAGGCTTCCAGTCTTCCAAATCTGCATGTCAGTACGTGATTTGTGCTTAACCTCTGGAAATCTCTGGGGGTGGCGAATTGCTGCCCTTTTTCAAATCAGGAGAAGCTAGCTGTTGTAGTTTATCATTTCTGTAGGCCTCAAGTTCCCATGACAGTAAAGCAACTACGTTTATAGGCTGTCTTCCAACAATATTACTCATTCTTAGACCCATCGGATGCTGTAGGCCATAAAGCACTGGTAAGCGCCAGGGGGGATGATGATGATGAGGATGATCAGTGTTGTCAGGTTGGTGAAGGGGATCTGAAGAAGATGGCTGCTCCCCGGTGGGGTATGTGGGCGGTTAGCTGCATCCCGCAGCTGCTGAAGGGGAGCTGTGTCAGATCTGACACACTGAAGCCCACAAACTTCACACGACAATAATGACAACCAGTGGTGAGAAAAACCATTTTGAAGGGAAGACAAAGTCCATTTGAATTATGATGGAATGATCCTCCCTGGCTTGATCTTTTTGTAAAGCTGTAGTCTCTTTTGTCATCCTTGTTGTATGATTGTAGGTAGGCTAGTTTCTTTCTGGGCTCTGTTACGGCTTGTGGTCACAAATCCTCTGACTTTTTAGAGCAGGTGAGGCAGGAGTTTTTTTTCTAAGTAGCTGGACTGTTCAAAGATTATGATGCAGGTAGCGTGCACATTATTACTTTGTCTCATGCATAAAACACAAGGTAGAGATTTGCGTCACTATATGGCCCATTTGTCTTGTAGACAGATGCATAAAGACTGAGGAAAGCTTCAGTAGCTCACAAACGCAGCTGAGTATTCCAGTTGCTGTGATTGTACAGACGGGCTAGTGAAGCATGGGACATGTGAGTCCTACTGTCTAGCCTAATGTGAAATACTGAGACAGCCTTTGGCCAGAGCTAACAACCTCCTAATGAGCTGGACTGAGGGAGCAACCAACCAACTGTTGCTTTTGATTCACTTGAATCTGTCACATACAGTGCATTCAGAAAGTATTCAGACCCCTTCACTTTTTTCACATTTTGTTATGTTGCAGCCTTATGCTAAAATCGTTTAAATTCATTTTTCCCCTCATCAATCTACACTCAATACCCCATAATGATAAAGCGAAAACAGAATTTTAGAAATTTTTGCAAATTTATTAAAAAAGAAAAACTGAAATATCAAATTGACATAAGTATTCAGACCCTTTACTCAGTACTTAGTTGAAGCACCTTTGGCAGTGATTACAGCCTCGAGTCTTCTTGGGTATGATGCGACAAGCTTTGCACACCTGGATTTGGGGATTTTCTGCCATTCTTCTCTGCAGATCCTCTCAAGCTCTGTCAGGTTGGATGGGGACCGTTGGTGGACAGCCATTTTCAGGTCTTTCCATAGATGTTCAACTGGGTTCAAGTCAGGGCTCTGGCTGGGCCACTCAAGGAAATTCACAGAGTTGTCCCTAAGCC